>JAVKPL010013409.1:0-75212 GCA_032173675.1 Gastrolobium villosum | reverse complement strand
GACAAAAAAATAAAAAAACAACAACAACAACAACAACTTCTAATTATGGATGTGTGTTCGAGTAAATCGGATTGGTCATAGAAAAAAATTATATCAATTTAAATTTTAACATGTTTTTTTTTTAGTTATTAATGTACTTACATCAATCCCCTTGCAATTTCACTCTGCTATCCTTCCACACAAACTCTATTGACATTTCTTTATAATCATGAATAACTCTTCCCAACGAACTCAACCAATAAATGTCCAATACCACACCCAAAATGTTCAATTCTATCACCCACAGATTAGTAACAAAATTAAACCTTTGTATATTTAGAGAAACTGTCAAACATTTCCTTTCACACAAAAGGAACTCCCCATTTTCTAAAAATACTCGCATATTAGGAATTCGAACATAAGACAATCCTATATCATCCACTAACCTCACTTGAAACTGTACGGCTCGAGGATTCTTTTCTCCCTCAAACGAATGCAGTGCAGCTCCCTGAGGCTCCTCTTGTGCTGTATCAGATTGCTATACAATTTACTCTTCCCCATCAGTTACCAACTCTTCCGAAACACCAATCTTTAACAATAGCTTAGCTTTGCATCTGTGCTTAAGAAGTCCACTTCTCATCACAATCGTAGCAAAGTCCAAGCTCCCTTTTTGTAGCTCCTCGTGAGACATCTTTTTAACAGGTGTAGGTGCGGGCAATGCAGGAAACACTGACCTTGGCGCCGGTAAAACAGTGGTTACAGGAGATGGTTGGTCGAAAAGGTAAGAACCTTTGGTAAAGTTCTTCTTGGTGCTTGAAGCAAAAGTAATTCGAAGCTCTGCATAATGGGCCTCGTAAGTAATTGCCAATTGCAAGGCTTGGTGAAGACTTGTAGGAGCATGAAGTTGAATTGCTCTTCTCAATTCAGGTTGCAAACCCGAAACAAAAAAGCTCATTAATACTTCATCAGAAAATTATGTCCCCTGATTAATTAGGGCCTCAAAATTTCTGATGTATTCACTCAAAGCACCATCTTGAGATAATTTGAAAAACACACCTCTCAAGTCAATGTAAGTTGTTCCTCCAAATCATTGTCTAACCGCCACTTTAAGATCCTCCCAAGAACGAATACTCCCTTCATTAAACAGCCACTGAAACCATGGCCCCGCCATACCTTCCATCTTCATCCCTGCAAGTCAAACTTTAAGGTTGTTTGGAAATTGCTGCAACCCAAAGTACAACTCGTCCCTAAAAATCCAGCCATTAGGGTCTGTCCCATTGAAAAGTGGAATCTCCATTCTGACATCTTTAAGCAACAAACGTGGATCATTACGGTCCAAACGAGGTTGCCCTAAATGATCAGGAACGAAAGAGGGTTGTGGACCTCGCGATTGTGCATTCTCACCAACCTGATGATCCCTTCCTACAATCGCAGCATGAATTTGTTGTGACTGAGAAATGATGTTGGAAAATTGTGATTGGTGCTCGTTGAATCGATGTTCAACTCGCGCTTGCATCTCTTCCAAGCTGTAATCAATGCACAATTGAAAAGCCCCAAATTCCTAAGCTAATTCTTGAATACATATCGTGAATTGCTACTGCAGATTATCAAGATGAAGGTGAACTCAATGAAGGCACCAATGATAGGAGGTTACTCCTATAATGAGTTCATCAGCAATAAGATTCAAGAATTAGAGCAAAAACATAGAGAATTTTATTAACAGAAAAGAATGGGTTTCAACAATTTTCTATATGCTACTCATCAGTTCAGGGACACCTTTTATTCTTTCTACAGTAATATGACACCTAGCTATACAAATATGCCACCTCACCATCTTGTATGTACCTCATACTCAGGCTTACCATATAGGTGGAACACCACATGTATATCATAAAGGCACTCACATATAACAGCTCAACAGCATTTATCAAAATAATACATGAAAACAACATCATGCATATAAACCATCCCCCATAGGACATGGTGGAACCAACAATCGCAAAACCGAGGTCCACACCAGATCAAAGTCAACAAACAGCAAGATCACAATCTGTTTGGACCAACAATCATATGAATATTCAAGTGCAACAAGCATAAGAGATAAAGACAAAGTCTTTCCTTTACGTTTCATGTCTTTAGGCTTCTCACAAAGCCTTAAGCCCCTAAACACTTAGGTTCTGACTTAGATTAATTAATACAGAAGCTCACACTGACTAATCATGGGGCCCACAAATCTAGAATAGCATTCTGCATGAATAGTACCTTTACGATTCACAAAAACCCAGAATATCCGGGTATATGTCAGGGGCATATCTGGATATCAATATCTGAATATCCATATTCGGATATTTGTCGACAGAATGCAGTTTCTGCATTTCACGAGATATCACTCCCAAGGTTCCATCTTTAACAATTCTAAATGTTAAAGTATGCATCTTTAAGCTCATTTAGGTTATCTAACACGTTGGTTACTTTTTTATCTCATTAAACATGGCAAGACTCCACTTTTACCCATTAAAACGCAAGATCAAAGGTGATGAAGCTTACCCAAGCACAAAACAGAGGTACATTGGCTCTTGGAGCTCACCAAACAGCTCTACAAACTCAGACTTTCAAGGCACACGAAAATGGTATACCAAAGGTTGGTTCTTTGCACAAAAGATGACACTTTGAAGATCAAAATACCATCACAAGGTTCCCCACAACCCCACCAACAAAGTCAGCAACCAAACCCAAGGAAAACAGCACCTAAGACTCAAAAAAAGGCTGACCTCACTCCCACAATGATGGTCCACACTCACTCAAGGTGTTTAGGGGAAGGAAGAAAAGAAAAGGTGCTCCCTTGGAGCTTCCATGAAGGTGGGAGAGAAGGGCAAGGTGGCCGATTCCTCCCTTCAGAAAATCCCACGTGGCAAAGGCACAAAATGACCTAGGATCATGTGTCAAGGCTATTTATAGCCGGTTTACGCTTAATCGCACTGTATTAGCGCTAATTACTATGCTTAGCATTTTTGATCCCAAACTTTGGAATCTAAACCTACTCATTTTTCTAAGATTTATCATATTTTTATTTTATTTTTCGCAGCACCTTTCCGGTACGCGCTTTTCCATAGCCAGTATCAGTTCTGGCACCAGTTCTCATTATTTTGACTTGAAACTTGTTTTACGAGTCCTACATATTATTCTAGGAATATTCATGCACTTATTATAATTTTGAGGGACACTTCACCTGTAGGCATTTATACCGGGTAGCAAAATCAGTATCTGCACTTTTCATCAGAAAAGCGACTTTCAACATTATTAATCACTTATTATAATTATTAAAGGATCATAATAATTATTAGGGTCAATTATGGAATTATTTCCTAATTCTCATATTTAATTAATTAATTTCCATAGTTAGCGGTGCAAGTTCTTACATTATGCCTCCTTAATAATTAACCCGACTTTGCACTCCCTGGCTTTAAGTGTCGTGGTTTCAGATTTGGCTCGGTTTCGCATACTGAGATCTTTATTAGCACGGATTTGACCTTTTGCAAAGGTGTATTGCACTTTAGATATAACACCTCATATTTCTAAAACATATATTAATATATTAAATGTGGATTAAAGGGTATGATTAGTGAAAATCCTGAAATTAAGGACAAAATACAAAGTAATGGTAAAATGGTAAATTTCCAAACACGTAACCCTAGGGAAGAAAAATTGAGTAGAAGCTCTCAAACGAGAAACTAACCTTGGAAATGGATTCATAATGAAAAATTGAGTGGTTAGGGAAATTTCTGAAAAATTGGTGAATAGGGTTTTTACTGAGTAAAAGTACCGGGTACAGTTGCACCGTAAAGTGTGCTGAATGAATTTTGAGCTCTAGGTTTGGATATAAGTTATAAATGGTATATAGGACGAGGAAATATGATTTCTGGTGAAATTGAGGGAAATTAGAGTGTTTTGGGAAGCGTGCCCACGACACTCATAACAGCTTAAAATTGCGACTTCTCCGAACGACCAGAAAACTCCGGATTTATCTGATCAAGTGCAATTAAAGGACAATGGTTAATGTTAAAAATTACAGTTTCTAAATAGTTTATGAAATTATAGACGTTTAGCTGAATAGGCGGGAGATTTGAATTAGTTTGAAATCGCGTGAGGTGGCGGTGGGCCCCACCTCACTTAAGTGACTTAAGCCACTTGGCACCTATCAGTATTCACTCTCTTCTTCTCTCCTCACTCACCAAGAACCCGCGGCCCTCTCCCCCACCATAGCCATTTATCTTCCAAAATTTCTTTCTCTTTCATAACTCCCTCATACTTACTCAAATCCAACAAAGATTGTCACCAAAGTTGAAGGAAATCATCATCCAAACACAACCATGGTAGTCTTAAGCCTTGAAACTCGTTAGATTGGGAGAAAATCTCCATTTATAGCCGCGAATTTGGTGGGAGATTTAGAGTTTTTTGAGTTGTGTGTTCAAGCCATTGCTTGGGTATCACTTGGATGAGTCTTAGGCCAAGTTTGTAAGTAAGTTTACACACTTTTGATTGGTTAAATTGATGAGATTTAATTTATGAACGCTAGAGCTAAATTGTACGAATTGATGTAGTTAGAGAGCTCAAATTGAAATTGTGTATTAGATGAAAGTGACTTAGAATGATGTTTTAGAGTGATTGATGTCATAAAATTATTGATGATTTATTTGGTAACTTAGCCAATTTTGGAGTTGATGATTCATGACTTTATGAAATTGATGTGTTGAATGATTGTGTAATTGAGTTGTGGAGTAATTATATGATTTAATTACACGATTATAAGGTGTGTGGAATTGTGAAATTGGATTGAATACCCTTTGGTTAGTGGGCTTGATGAATTCGGCCATGTGTGAGCATTTGGGGTTTGATGTTGTGAAATTATGTAATTGATGTGTTATGGTGTTAAATGGTGTTTGGATGAGTTGTGTGTTGAGTTGATGCATTGGAGATTAAAGAAAAAAATACTTGGAGTGTATATACTTTTATAGATCAAAAAAGCATGAAATCAGATCTAAAACTGTGTATAAAGGTGTATATGTGGTGAAATTATTGAATAAAAATTGTCAGACACTCTCTCACTCAAATTCTTCATGTTTATAGGAGAAAAAGGACAAATAAAGGAGCAGGAAGAAAATCAGACAGAAGCTCCACGCTTCAAGCGTTCAATTCAACGCTTGAAGCGTAGGAAAAGACCTCAAGACAGTGAGTCTACGCTTCAAGCGTAGAACCCTACGCTTGAAGCGTAGACAAGGAGAAAAGAGGCAGAAGCTCCACGCTTGGAGCGTGGATCCTGCGCTCCAAGCGTAGGGTTGAGATGGACAGCTGTCAGTTGCGAGAAAAGGAGGATTCTGAGGTGCATAAAAAGGGCACAAGGCAACCCTAAAACACACTTTTCATTCTGGACAAATCGGAGGTCATTTTGGAGGCGAAAGCTCTGGAGAGATCTCTTCTTCTACCTTTCTGTAGTTCTTGTAGTTTTATGTTTTCATTTGAATATTGGATTTTAGCCATGATAATGGTTGGCTAGAACCTCTTTGTTGTGGTTAGGGTCACGAACCCTTGTGAACCCCTGATACAATGGATTGAGTTTTTATTGATATATTTATCTTTTGAATTTCGTTCTATTCTGATCGTATTGTTATTGTTGTTATTAGATCCGATCAATCTAGTAATTGATAATAAATCTGAGGATTAGGGCCAACAAGAGGGATCTGCGGTCTTTAATCCAGAAAGGGAATAGAACGACGGTATGAACATGATCTAGGGATAGACATGATTCATATTGTAGATGTTTTAATTATCGATCTTTATGCTTGATCTCATATAGGGCACCTCAAGGAATTAGGGTTCTATATGAGATTAAAGGGTTAATTCTTCAAGGGATTGAGAATTAACTACTGATACTTTTATCTGATAATTATCTAATTTCACGATATATATATTAATATTTAACTTAATCCAGAGTAAAAGGTGGGGATCATCGGTGAGTGTTCTCTAACCACAGCGTTTTTCTCATAAATTTCAAACCCTTGTTTTGTTGGATTCTTTATTATTCGAAAAAGAACAAAAACACGTCTTTTATTTTACAAATCAAATTCCCACACAATCCTGACATTCGTGTCAAAAACCTCTTGGAATATTTAATCTTAAAAAGAATAGTTTAATTGATTTGGACACACTCTCTGTGGATACGAACTTTACTTATCATTTTATTACTTGCGCGATTCGGTACACTTGCCGATTCACGTCAAGTTTTTGGCGCCGTTGCCGGGGAGTGTTTTTCTAAAATCAATTAATCTTGATTTTAAAGATTAAATTGTTTTTATTTTATTTTTAATTTTATTTTTGTTTTGAATCTGTGCTACTAATCTTTTCTCTGAAGTTGTATGCAAAGCAGTGCTTTTCTAAGGAGAAGCGAACGAATTGCTCAAAGAGAGAAGGAAAGAAAAAGGGCACAGACAACTCCCATTCCAGTAGCTGAAACCCTAGAGATGGCTGCTCCTAATCAGAATGCTGATCCTAGGATGAACACCATTCTCACGCCTATCTTTAACAGGCCCAATGCTGGAATTGTTCCACCAGAACTTGGGAACAATCAATGGGAGCTCAAGTCCAACATCATTCAGTTGGCCGAGAGAGAAAAGTATGGAGGAGAGGACAATGAAGATCCTCACAGATTCGTTGACAGATTTTTACGAATCTGTGACTCTACAAAGCCTCCACATGTTTCTGATGATGCAATACGATTGAGACTTTTTCCTTTTTCTGTTAAGGGAAAAGCTCTTGATTGGGTGGAAAGACAACCTGCTGATAGCATCATTTCTTGGGAAAACTTGTCTGAAAAATTCTTTGCAGAGTTCTTCCCCATGGAGAAATACAACAACATGGTGAATGATATCACCTCCTTCAAACAACAAATGGGAGAGACCATCTGCGCTTCTTGGAATAGATTCAAGGCCCTCATGAGAAAGGTTCCTCATTATAACCTATCTCAAGGGGACCAAGTGAGAATCTTTTTCAATGGTTGTCTACCGGAGACGAAACTGGTTATTAATACTGCAGCAGGCGGTTCTTTGGGTGATAAGCTAGCTTCAGAGTCATATCATCTGATTGACAAGTTAGCTAAAAATGAGAATGAAACATCTACAAGGACAGGAAAAAGGGAAGTAGTGCCACTCAATGATAATAATGCAATGCTGGCAGAGCAAAAGTTGTTATCACAACAGATGTCTAATCTGAATGCAAAGTTTGAGAGGTTGCAGCTTTCTAAAGTTCAAACAAATGCAGTTGTTCTTGACTGTGAATATTGTCATGAAGATCATGACACCAATACTTGTCCTACATTGATGTCTTCAGATTCTGCTCAACAGGTGCAGGTAAATGGCATTTGGTATGATCAGCGCCCTAATCAGCAAAATTTCTCAAGGAATCAGAATAATTCTGCTGGCGGTAATAGTTACCAAAGGAAGAGTTATCAAGGTACTGGTTTAGATATGACATCTGACAACTATCTAAAACCACCACCTATTCCAAAAAGAGAGCCTTCCGACCTGGAGCGTTTAGTAGGAACATTAGCCCAAAGTACTAACGCTTTCATGGAAGAGAGTAAGGCTAATCAAAAAAGTACCAATGCTTTCATTGAGGAAAGTAGAGCTGAGTCCAGGAACACTAAAGCTTCAATCAAGAACCTGGAATATCAGGTTGGTCAACTTGCCCAACAGTTATCTGATAGAGCTCCAGGTACCTTTCCTGGTAACACTACTACCAATCCCAAGGAAAATTGTATGGCAGTTATAACTAGAAGTGGGAAAGTGGTATCATCCCCACCAAAACCTATAGAAGAGGAAGAGAAGGTTGAACAGGAGGAGAAATCTGAAAAAGAAACTGAAAAGTCTCCTGAAATATTGAAACCGGCTGATGATGTGAAGGAGCCAGCTACTCTTCCAAAAGAAAAATTTGAACTTAGTGAAGAGTATCTTATGAAAATGGCACCTTATCCTGGAAGGTTGAAGCCAGAATTGAAAGCAAAAAGCTATGACAGATTTCTTGAGATTTTCAAGAAATTGCATGTGAACATCCCGTTTGCTGAAGCATTGGCTAATATGCCAAACTATGCAAAATTCATGAAAGATCTCCTTTCCAGGAAGCATAAGCTACAAGAGTGTCAAACAGTTGCACTTACTGAGAAGTGCAGTGCTATTATCACTAGGAAGTTTCCTCCTAAACTTCGTGATCCTGGAAGCTTCAACATTGAAATTGAAATAGGAGATACAAAGATTGGCAAAGCTTTGTGTGATTTAGGGGCGAGCATTAATCTGATGCCCTTATCTGTCTGTAAAGCCTTGGGGATCACTGAATTGAAGCCTACTTTGGTTTCTCTTCAGCTTGCTGATAGATCCTTAAGGAAGCCAAGTGGTATAGTCGAAGATGTTCTTGTAAAAATTGACAAGTTCATCTTTCCGGCTGATTTTATTGTGCTTGATATGGAGGTAGAGAATGAAATGCCTCTCATATTGGGTAGACCTTTCCTGGCCACAGCCCGTGCAATGATTGATGTAGAGCAGGGAAAGCTGGTGCTAAGGATGAATGAAGACACAATCACTGTCAATGTCTTTGATGCAATAAAAAGACCATATGATGATAGTGATTGTTTTGAAATTAATGTCTTAGAAGAAGTGATGCATGAAGATGAAACTCCCTTGCAAGAATTGACTGTTGAATTGCAAGAGAGAGATCATATCCCTTTTGAGGAAGACATTAAAGCTGCTGATGAGTTGCTTGAACAGAAGACATCTGACAAAGAAATAGGTGCTCCTAAAGTTGATCTTAAGGAGTTACCTCCTGCCCTAAAGTATATGTTCCTGGGTGATAATGAAACATATCCAGTGATCATAAATAACAGGTTATCTGCTAATGATGAGAAGAAACTGAAAAAAATTCTTTTAAAGCACAAGACTGCTTTAGGATGGTCCATGGCTGATCTAAAGGGTATAAGTCCTTCCTTCTGTACGCATAAAATTCTCATGGAGAATGATATCAAACCTGTAAGGCAGCCTCAGAGGAGATTAAACCCCATGATGAAAGAAGTAGTGAGAAAAGAAGTGGTCAAACTTCTTGATGCAGGTATGATTTATTCAATATCAGATACTGCATGGGTAAGTCCTGTACAAACTGTGCCAAAGAAAGGGGGTGTCACTGTGGTGAAAAATGATAAGGATGAACTAATCTCTACCAGGACAATTACTGGCTGGCGGATGTGTGTTGACTATAGAAGGCTTAATGAAGCAACTAGGAAGGATCATTTTCCTCTCCCTTTTGTGGATCAAATGCTGGAAAGGTTAGCAGGTCATTCTTATTATTGTTTCCTTGATGGATACAGTGGCTATAATCAAATTGCAGTGACTCCTGAAGATCAGGAGAAGACAGCATTCACTTGTCCTTTTGGCGTTTTTGCCTATAGGAGGATGCCGTTTGGATTATGCAATGCACCTGCTACTTTTCAGAGGTGCATGTTATCAATCTTCTCAGATATGGTAGAAAAGTTCTTGGAGGTATTCATGGATGACTTTTCGGTCTTTGGCTCTTGTTTTGATGATTGCTTAGGCAACTTATCTAAAGTACTGAAAAGATGCCAAGAGACAAACCTGGTTCTTAACTGGGAGAAATGTCACTTCATGGTCCAAGAAGGCATTGTGCTTGGACACAAAATTTCTAAGGAAGGTATAGAAGTTGATAGAGCAAAACTAATGCTCATTGAAAAACTACCTCCTCCAATTAATGTTAATGGAGTGAGAAGTTTCCTTGGTCATGCTGGCTTTTATAGAAGATTCATCAAAGACTTCTCTAAAATTGCCAAGCCACTAAGTCAACTTCTAATGAAAGACAATGAGTTTGTTTTCAATGATGCTTGCCTTAAAGCCTTTAATTTGCTAAAGGAAAAGCTCACTACTGCTCCTGTCTTGGTTTCTCCTGATTGGAGTATGCCATTTGAGTTGATGTGCGATGCTAGTGATCTTGCTATTGGTGCTGTTCTTGGCCAAAGAAGAAACAAACTGTTGCACGTGATTTACTATGCTAGCAAAGTTCTGAATGAAGCACAGGTGAACTATGCAACAACAGAGAAGGAGATGCTTGCTGTGGTCTATGCACTTGATAAATTTAGACCATATCTCCTTGGTGCTAAGACCATCATCTTCACTGATCACGCAGCCATAAAGTATTTGATCTCTAAACAAGATGCCAAACCACGACTGTTAAGGTGGATGTTGTTGTTTCAAGAGTTTGATTTAGAGATAAAAGACAAGTCGGGGATGGAGAATAAAGTTGCTGATCACTTATCAAGAATCCGAGAGAAGAACCTGCAAGATGATCCTGCTTTAGAGATCAACGATTATTTTCCGGATGAACAAGTTCTTGCAATCTCTTTGCATTTGTCTGAAGAACCAATTTTTGCACTGCATGTGGAACCATGGTTTGCTGATTTTGTAAATTTTAAGGTAATCAAGAAAGTACCTCCTAATTTCACAAAGCAACAAGTGAAAAAGTTCTTATATGATGCTAGGAGGTATGTATGGGATGATCCATTCCTGTATTTCCAATGTGTTGATGGAATCTTGAGAAGATGTGTATCAGAATTGGAAATCAAGGGGATTTTATGGCATTGTCACAATTCTGATTACGGTGGCCATTTTGGTGGAAACAGAACTGCCCAGAAGGTGTTGCAAAGTGGGTATTACTGGCCTACTCTTTTCAAAGATGCCAGAGAGTATGTTGAAAAGTGTGAAAGATGCCAGAAGACAGGGAACATTTCCCGAAAAGATGAAATGCCTCTAAACACTATTATGGAGGTAGAATTATTTGATTTATGGGGGATCGATTTCATGGGACCATTCCCATCTTCCTATTCCAACCAGTATATTTTGGTAGCTGTGGACTACGTTTCTAAGTGGGTTGAGGCAACAGCTCTTCCTACTAATGATGCCAAGGTGGTTGTGAATTTCCTGAGGAAGAATATCTTTACCAGGTTTGGAGTGCCGAGAGCAATCATAAGTGATGGAGGCTCTCATTTTTGCAATAAGCAGTTTGAAAATCTGTTAACAAAGTATGGTGTCAGGCATAAGGTTGCTACACCTTATCATCCGCAGACTAGTGGCCAAGTGGAAGTTTCCAACAGGGAACTGAAGCGAATCCTTGAAAAGACTGTTAGTATTTCTCGGAAGGATTGGTCGAAGAGACTGGATGATGCACTGTGGGCATACCGAACTGCATACAAGACTCCGATAGGAATGTCTCCCTATCAGCTTGTGTACGGGAAAGCTTGTCACTTACCTGTGGAGCTTGAACATAGAGCCTTTTGGGCTATTAAATTCCTAAACTTTGATGCCACAGCAGCTCTTGAGAAACGAAAGTTTCAACTGTTAGAGCTTGATGAGTTTAGGAATTCGGCTTTTGAAAGCTCCAGAATTTATAAAGAAAAAGCCAAGAAATATCATGATAGCAAAATTGTACACAAGGAGTTTGAGCCTGGCCAGCAGGTGTTGTTGTACAACTCCCGATTGAAACTTTTTCCAGGGAAGTTGAAATCCAGGTGGACAGGACCTTTTGTGGTTAAAAAGGCCTTTCCATATGGTACTGTTGAAATATCTTCCATGGAGGAAGACAGACCCTTCAAGGTCAATGGCTCTAGGTTGAAGTTCTTCCATGGAGGACCAGTGGTGAAACAGGTTGTGGCCTTGCGCCTTAATTCCATTGCAACTTAAATGAGGTAACCGTCAGGCTCGGGACGTTAAACACGCGCTAGTTGGGAGGCAACCCAACATTTCTATCCTTTTATTTCTATCTTGTTTTCATTTTTTTTAGGTACCCAGAGAAAAATTAAAAAAATGAATGAAAGAGAAAAGTGAAAATCCAGTGAGTCTACGCTTGAAGCGTAGAACTCTACGCTTCAACGTAGAGCAGAAAAAAGAACAGTGAGTCTACGCTCCAAGCGTAGAACCCTACGCTTCGAGCGTAGGAAAGGTGATTAAGCAGAGGCTGAGCGCTCCAAGCGTAGGAACCCACGCTTGGAGCGCAGGAAATTCAAGAGGACAGTAGTCCCACGCTTCAAGCGTAGAACCCTACGCTTGAAGCGTGGGATGGGAATTCGGAAGGTCAGAGGCAGAGGGTCTACGCTTCAAGCGTAGGACCCTACGCTTGAAGCGTAGATGGGGAATTTGGACCGACGGGGGCAGTATGTCTACGCTTGAAGCGTAGAACTCTACGCTTCAAGCGTAGAACAGGGTTTAAGTTGTAAACCCTAGTTCTTTCTCCCTCAGCGCCGCGCACACCTCCCCCTCCTCTCTTCTCTTCCTTTTTCTTCTTCTCTCCCTCTCCTACCATTTCCCCTCTCCTCTCTCTCTCACTCTTTCCCTCTCCATCTACCAACCATCACCACACATACACTCACCCACACACACCATTCCCTCTTCCACTTTCATCTTTTTCCTTCTACCCATTCTTCCACCATCACCAAACCACCGTGCACCACCACCATCTCCCACCACTGTTCATCTTCTCCACATGCTTATTTCTCATTGACATTGGGAAGACTTTTACTTGGGTTTGGGATCAATTTTCTGCATAAGTTTCGATCAAAATGGCTGGAGACAAGGTAACCATCCATTATCTCTTTTCTTTCATTACTTGATGATGGTTGCAAGTGTAGGAGAGGTATGATTTCGATATTTTTGCATGTGGTATGTGTTTGTTCATATTGGGAGTAAGTGCTGGTAAAATGCTTTGGCTGAAAATATGCATGGTTATTTTTGTATAGATGGGGGTTAGTCATGTAATGCTGGTATTAGTCATGTAATATTTGGTTGCAACTGTTGATACGCATGATTAATGGGGTTGGGACTGTTGATTTGAGTAGATGGTTGAAATTAAATCTGGGAATTAAGGTGAATGTTGTCAGGAAAAGTGAACTGAATCTTTCTGCTGATAATATTTATTATGCACATGTATTGGGAACTTTTCTGAGTTTCAGGAAAAAAGAATGAAAAAGGGCACCGAAGGGTCATCTGTTACTAAAAGACCCCGCACAAACTTTGACTCCAGAAGGTTTTTGTCCGCTGAAAAGCAGGACGTTTATGAAACCAAGCTGCAGAATAAAAATGTGATTAAAGAGAGGGGGTTCGATTTGGGGAATCTCCTGCTTTTTGATGATATTTATTCAGTAGTTCAAAGGAGACGATGGAGGACACTGGTGACCTTCCCACAGGACAGTTCTGGGCGAATCCTCAGAGAATTCTTAGCCAATGCTGATAAGACCACTGTCAATGCCACCCGAAGGAGCTGGGTGAGAGGGAAGGAAGTACCCTTTGATGCTGAGACAATTGAAGCATTCCTGCAAACATCATATGACCCTACTGCTGAGTGTGAGTTTGTCCGACTATTCAATATGATGCAGCCGTCGGAAGGATATTATCGGGAAGAGATGCCTCTCATTGCTGATGAGATCCGGGAAAAGATAACCAGTCCATTCTCTGAATGGAAGTTTAGGCAGGGTCTCACTAATGTACCCGAAAAATTCACTAGACTCTGCCTTACTGGTGAGGCTATCAGTTGGCACACTTTTGTGAATGCTACGGTCATTCCCTCTACAAACAAAAGTGATGTCAATGTCGAGAGGGCTGTTCTATACTATGTGCTGATGGGGGACAAAAATCTGAACATGGCTGCTATTCTCTCTGACAGAATTGTCCACCTGATCACTCAAAGCAAGGACAATAGTCTGTTGGCTCACAGCTCCTTGATCTCTCATCTATGTATTCGAGCTGGGGTTGAAATTCCCGCTTCTGAGCCATTGGATGTGAAGGCTGAAAAGCCTATGACAAAGACTGCTTTGGGAGGTTATTACAAGGAATCAGAGAAACATGCAGCATGGCTTCTAAACAGCCAAGGCAATCCTATACCTCCTCCAGACCCACAGGATCCGTCAGTACCTCAGGCACCTCCAGCACCCCAGACATCTGCAGCATCATCCTCTGCTCGCCAGCCACTCTATGAGGATTCTCCCATCATACTCGAAATGCATGCTATGATGAAGGCCATGTGCCTGAAGATGGGGATAGATCCAGCAGATCCTCCTAGCTCCTTCCAGCAGTACACCATGGAGGAGTGATCACTGGATGTTTTTTTTTTTATTATTATTTTTCTCTCAGACTTTGTTAATTTTAATTTTTAATTTTGTTTTAAATGACCAATAGGATTTTGTTAGGGTCAATTCTACTTTTTGGATATGAACATCTAAGGGTATTTTTCACTGTTTTGCTGATACAATATTGTTAATGATGTGTGTTTCAATTGCGCAGCTGTTCTTAATTGATTATACTTAGTTATTGCTGGGGACAGCAATTTCTAAAATCTGGGAATGGTGGATAGCCTTGCCCACCTGTTCATGCACTTTAGCTGCAATTGTGGAACCACACTTCATTTCAGGGGAGATATTCGAACCAATTTACGTTTTCAGTTTTAAATATCTGTCTTGGTTATAGTGATTTTAAAAATTCAGCAAAATTTTTTGGAATATGCCTGTTGTTTGGAATATGCCTATTGATAATCTCAGATCTAGGTGTTGCTTTCCTAACAAATGATTGAGTTCATCTTAGGAAGTACATTAAGTTTTGAAAATTTTGGCATGATGTCACTTGGCATGAGTAGAGTTTATGATTGTTCGTCTGTCTGAAATTATGTGCTAGAATACATGATATGCCTGATATCTTTGTGAGAATCTAGTCTGAAATCATAGCCTTTGAGGTTTGAGCCTATACAGTAATTTTTTTTTCTGAGAGGCCTCACTGTAGTAACACTCTAGAACTTGGTTTGTTTCTCTACAAGGCATGCATTTTAACTGATATGATAAGGCAGTTTGTTCTTGATAGCCCTGGCCATATAGCTCACCTATATAAATGATTTTTCCATTGTTATCCCCTTGAGCCAAGCCTGCTCATTGATAATTACCGGAATGTTGCTTAGCCTATCCATGTTAACTTACCTTAAGTGAGATTGAATTGCTGATTCTTCTCAAGAAGAAAAGAAAATGTCTAAGGTAAGCTCCACTACACTAAGCAAATTGAAAAGGGAAAAAGAAAATTGGAAAAGAAAGAGAGGAAGAAACAGAAAAATTCAGAAAAAGGAAAAGAAAAATGCGGGTGAAGCATTGTGAATAAAAGTGGTCAACATAGGAATTGACTTCCCGAAATTCTGTGGGCAAGTTAGTGGAGCAAAACTGATGAGTTGAAATTATATAAATTATGTTGTCTTCAGTTTTTCAATCTCATAGCGTTTGAAGCCACTTCCCATATAAATTCCTACCTTTAGCCAGGCCAAATTAAAACCATTGAAAAGTCCTTTTGATCAGTTAATGCATGCGGTTGAATCCTTCATTTTTAAGGATCTTGAGAATATGATCAAGCTTATGGCAGTGTTACGGCTGTGATGGTTGTGTATGTCTGATACCCTAAAAACACCAGAGTGGGAGTGATATATTTTGTCTTGGTGAGGGATATTCAGACTACATTCATTATTTTTCAGAGAAGTAAGGGCATAATTAGAAATTCTTGCAGTAATTCAGTCAGGCATGACATAGTAATTTCTTCGATTGTTTGGATGATATTGTGCTGAAATACTGCTGTACATTTTTCTAAGTTTGAATCAGTTTATTGCTGAGGACAGCAATATCTAAATCTGGGAATTGTTTGATATGCTCCCAGCATATATACTTTTATAGATCAAAAAACATGAAATCAGATCTAAAACTGTGTATAAAGGTGTATATGTGGTGAAATTATTGAATAAAAATTGTCAGACACTCTCTCACTCAAATTCTTCATGTTTATAGGAGAAAAAGGACAAATAAAGGAGCAGGAAGAAAATCAGACAGAAGCTCCACGCTTCAAGCGTTCAATTCAACGCTTGAAGCGTAGGAAAAGACCTCAAGACAGTGAGTCTACGCTTCAAGCGTAGAACCCTACGCTTGAAGCGTAGACAAGGAGAAAAGAGGCAGAAGCTCCACGCTTGGAGCGTGGATCCTGCGCTCCAAGCGTAGGGTTGAGATGGACAGCTGTCAGTTGCGAGAAAAGGAGGATTCTGAGGTGCATAAAAAGGGCACAAGGCAACCCTAAAACACACTTTTCATATTCTGGACAAATCTGAGGTCATTTTGGAGGCGAAAGCTCTGGAGAGATCTCTTCTTCTACCTTTCTGTAGTTCTTGTAGTTTTATGTTTTCATTTGAATATTGGATTTTAGCCATGATAATGGTTGGCTAGAACCTTTTTGTTGTGGTTAGGGTCACGAACCCTTGTGAACCCCTGATACAATGGATTGAGTTTTTATTGATATATTTATCTTTTGAATTTCGTTCTATTCTGATCGTATTGTTATTATTATTATTAGATCCGATCAATCTAGTAAGTGATAATAAATCTGAGGATTAGGGCCAACAAGAGGGATCTGCGGTCTTTTAATCCAGAAAGGGAATAGAACGACGGTATGAACATGATCTAGGGATAGACATGATTCATATTGTAGATGTTTTAATTATCGATCTTTATGCTTGATCTCATATAGGGCACCTCAAGGAATTAGGGTTCTATATGAGATTAAAGGGTTAATTCTTCAAGGGATTGAGAATTAACTACTGATACTTTTATTGATAATTATCTAATTTCACGATAATTATCTAATTTCACTATATATATATATAATATTTAACTTAATCCAGAGTAAAAGGTGGGGATCATTGGTGAGTGTTCTCTAACCACAGCGTTTTTTCTCATAAATCTCAAACCCTTGTTTTGTTGGATTCTTTATTATTCAAAAAGAACAAAAACACTTCTTTTATTTTACAAATCAAATTCCCACACAATCCTGACATTCGTGTCAAAAACCTCTTGGAATATTTAATCTTAAAAAGAATAGTTTAATTGATTTGGACACACTCTCTGTGGATACGAACTTGACTTATCATTTTATTACTTGCGCGATTCGGTACACTTGCCGATTCACGTCAGTAGCCGGAGATAAAATTATCTCCGCCAGCTTGAGAATGGTAAGCCCTATATATATATATATATATGAAGAAATTTGTCCCGTATATGCCAAGGTCGTTTATTGGCATTCAGATTAAATTGAGCACTTTATCCAACAACAAAAAAAGATTAAATTGAGCACATAAAAGCATATTATACATGTAGCATAAAAGAAAGAATAAAATTGAGTATAAATTCCATTAATTATACGTATTTCATATTCCTCTGAGTCAAAAAATTTCAGGTTACCATTTCAAGAAATTCTTATCTAGCATATATATAACATGTATGGGTGGCTACCTAGGAAAACCAAACTTCACAATGCTTTGTCTATAAGGGCTATCTCTCTTTCTCATTACAATAAATAAATATTATTGTAACAAATGTGTTTATCAACTTGGTTTAGATTCACTTTCAATTTTTACTTTATGGGGTGTAGATTGTGGAACTTACGGTGCATGTGGATTGCCAAGGGTACGAAGAAAGAATTAGAAAGGCAATCTCCAAATTAGATGGTAATTGAGCTCAATCATTATCCACATTGCTCAATTATTTTATTTTGTTTTTTCTTTTGTAAGGAATACACAATGTGAGATGTTCAGTATGAGATGGAGGGACTAGTTTGTAGCATTGAGCCTAGTGTCCTTTGATGGTTGTTTGAGGTAAACCATATATGTTAACCTCCTTCATATGAAGCCGTGGCGAAAAGTAGTGATTCACTTATAGGAACTCTAACGCTCAAGTTAAGAAGTGAGAGAGAGGTGGTATAATGCAATACGGAAAAAGATAAGACCTTTTTTTTTTTGATAACAAAAGATAAGACCTTTAGGATTCTGTGATATAGACAATTGTGAAGAATATTCTATAGCACCAATAGTAAAACAAACAATTGCAGATGAGGATTGTGGAGACAAGCACGATGCAATATAGTCCATCTGAGTGGATCGGGAATCTCTAACCAGAGGTAGAGGTGGCAAAACGGATCAGCCCGCCACGACCCGTCGCCAACCCGCCAACAATGGGTTGGCCCGCCCCGTCACACATTTTGATATGGGTTGAAAATTCCAACCCACCCCATTTTGTGGTAGGTTAGCAGGTCAACCCGCCTAAAAAATTAAAAATTAAAAATAAATTATATTTTATTAATGTTATAATATTTTTTATTTTCATTTCACAATCCTTTTAGTTTTTTTTTTCAATCTCAAACGTAAATGTATACTAATATTCGGCCAAATATTTTTTAGGAACTTATTTTTGCCTCAATATATGAATAATCTTTGTAATTAATAATGTTTTTCTTCATTTTTTTTCTATGGGAGTACTAAGATAAAAAAAATTCATATCACAAAAGCTTAGTGACAAGTAAAATACAACCTATTAGTAAAAAAAAATCTGACCCGCGGGCCAACCCGTCCCGACCAACCGCCAACCCGTTTTGACCCACAACTAAGCCGGTCGGGTTGAGTTGGGTTGGTGGGTTGAAAAGTATAACCTAACCCGCCCCGTTTTTGGGGATTGACCCGTCAGGTTCAACCTAAATTGCCACCTCTAACACATAATCAAACATACTAGTTGAATAGGAAAATACTGAATAATATTTCTTCTGAATTTTACTGTACATTATCAGTTTATAATTATATGGACATAACCAAATTACTTGCTTAAAATAATGACTCATCTAAAGAAACATAAATTTACAATAATTACAATGATATACAGCAAATATTGTGTGATTAGGATTAGTAAAAGACATGGGACTATGACAACAATACTGAATACTATACTATGGGGAAGTCATCAGGCATTTCTAAGAAAGAATGTAGCATAATTAATATTCATCGGCTTGTTTTTTCAGACTCTCTCTGGGTTTTAGGTCATGGGTTTCTTAAGGGAGGTATCGGTCCAATAAGCAAAAAGGGGAAATTACCCTTTTCAACTGACGATCCTTTTACCTCAATTTTTTTTTTTAATAAGAGCAATACGGATTGGATCCTAGTATTCCTTTGCTCTATTAACGAATCCTTTAATCAAATAAAAAAATCGAAGGTTATAAAAGGGACAACGCAAAAATAATTATATATTCATATGCTTGATGCTTTCTACCATTGATGGGACATTACACATTTTGTCTTCAAGCAGTTCAAGCAGCACAAATTATACCAATGTAAACATAAACAACCTCGAAGAAAGTAGAAACTCAATAAAGAAAATATAACAAAATCCTGATGTTAGAAAAATCTTCATTTCCAGCCAAACTAAAATACATTAAGACGGCCTACAATATAATGTGTAATTTATTCCTCGCGATTCTACCCAAGGAATTGTTTAACATTGCACAACCTCCTATCCATATATGCTAAAACTAACAAAAGGGGGTTTACCACATAGTTTTAAAGTTCCATTCCGTTGGCTGTAATTTGGAACTTCTTTTTCTCTATAAGTAAAGGGACTTATTTTGAAGAGTTTCAAGAAGGAACTAAAATGTTAGAAATTCAAATTCATATGTAATATAAGTAATCCAGAAGCTAACTATTTCTTCATGTTTATTCATAATTTCTTCCTTTTTTTTGTATTCTTTCCAATTCAATCTCCTGAGATTTAATATCATACTTCCTGCCAAGTTCATCTAATTCATTCTCAAAATCAGATTCCAACTACAATTTCTGATATGTATCCAGGGTGGTTTTGGTTTGCAGAAACTCCCGTTCAATCTCCTGAGATTTAATATCATACTTCCTGCTAAGTTCATCTAATTCCTTCTGAAAATCAGATTCCAACTGCAATTTCTGCTCCACCAAGAATAATATTAATCAGAAAAAGATAGACACCTAGAATAAATATTATCACAGACAGTAATGTAATATAAGTAATCCAGAAGCTAACCATTTGTTCATGTTTATTCATAATTTCTTCCTTTTCTTTTTGTATTCTTTCCAATTCAATTTTGAGTGGATCATTGCGCAAATGTGGAAGCATTCTGTAAGCTGAATGAGTTGCAGATTGCATAGGAGTTGACAAATGTCTTGTGTCAGGGTGCCCAACCAAATGGGCATCATGTTCCAATGCCGAGTCTGGTTGCACTACATCTTGATTTGGAACCACAGTTGATGCCTCAGGATCATGGCTTCGGAGATTGACTTCATTAATTGGCTGATGTTCAACTTCAGTTGCCACAGGAAAATTAGATGGATCCAGGTTGAAAGATGGGAGCTCTGCAGAAGGGAATTACTGCACCTGCTCTGAAGGATTCGTGATCAGTGAAACATGATCGGATTGATTGGCTGGTAGAACATTAACAGGACTGGAAACCAGCTCTACTTGTTCAGAAGAATTCAGCATTTTCGCAGCTGTATTTTGGTCAGGAGGGGACTCTAGAGATGATAATTGCAGCATACCAAAATGTGCCTTTTTATCTAATGCACTCATTATGGACCCGTTAGCAATTATTTCATCAGACAAAGGCGAATTCTGAGTGAAAGAATTATTTGAACCATTACAGTCATCCGCCTCCTGGATGTGAGTAGCATTCTCAGAATCTGGCAAGCACATGGCATTTCCCCGAGATATATGTCTTTCAGGTGATTGTGAATTCAAGGAAGCAATAAATTTTGTGCCATTAATGGAGCCATCAAGTTTCCTCTTCTTAGAAGAATGAACTTCGTCCTGACCATCATTTGAATTGATGGTTTTACACACTTCAGGAGCCACCTCTCCATTCGATGAAGGCAGAACCAATGTTGCAGCATCATCCCTACAACCATCTTGATATCCACGGCTAAAATATTCACATCCAACACCTTCATCTTTCATTCTTATGGCATCACCAGAATTCCGTTTTCTGTAATGGGAATGCTTAGAGATAGTATTTCCTTGACTGTAACACTGATTTTTAGCAATATTATGATCCTCACTTCTAGAGACTGGTCGATCTTCTTTCACCATAATACCCATTTCATCAGCACCAATATGCTTGACAAGAGGATTTTGCTGCTCAGTTGTGCTACTGCATGGCACAGCTGAAGGGGAATTGGTTTCAGGAAACACAGTCTTGTCCCTTGTCATTCTCTTTGTACTAACCAGGGAAGTTCCCAGATCAAGTTCCTCACATTTTCTTTTTTCCTTTGATTCCGAAGTCAACTGTGTCACGCTCTTTTCCTTCTTCTGTTTCTCCAATCTTTGGGATTTCCTTCTAACAACAGGAGTTGTTGGTGTTCCCTTTCCATGTCGCTCAGACTTTTGAGTACTTGAAGGGTTTGGAATGATCTTCTTTAATTATGTCTCTCTAAGAGACCTTCTGAGACCATTTGTATCTGATACATTGGGATGTGAGTTGATTTTTCTTTTCTCACCAGTTCGGATTAGCCTCTCATTATTATTATTTTCTCCATCCTTAGCCTTGTGAGTGGAACTTGTACCAGTTATCATCTGTTACCATAACATTGTGACTTGTGAGACCAACATAATGAAACTTTATATCAATATACAGACACAGTAACCAACATACAATACACAAATGTCATTTGGCACATGGCAAACTCTATCAGGTTTAGCTGTACAACATGGTACCAATGCAGAAAGGAAATACAAAGGATATAATCATTTGAAATAGAGCCATTTATTGCTATTCAATTTGGTGTTAAGGAAAAAAAGAGAGCAATAATTGTAGCCTACAATAAGACGCAACAGGATGAGATGCACTGATTGATATATTTTCTACCAGTAAAAAGAAAAACAACTTTAGTTTTTCTCTTTGTTTGCTCAAGTAGCTCAAGCGAAAAAGATTTATCTCAAAAACTAACACAACTAGCATAAATTAGTAATTGTCCACTTAAAGCGGAAATATCAATCTCCATTAGGCAAATTATTCAAAATTCATAGATACAGGAATCCTGTGGACATAGAATCAAAACAAATACTAATCACGAAAATAGGGCATGCAATGCAAATTAAAGAGAGAGAGAGAGAGGAGAGATTTTTCACCTTTCAATCTTAAACCAGAATTTCGAACCAGAATTCACAAATATCACCGCACGCACGCCTCCAAGTTCGTTCAAAATAATTCAACAAAACCCTAATTCACAATAGCAGATATTACAGAGACATTATTTCACAGCAGCGTAGAGTTCGCAGAGGTTTAAGAAAAGCAAAGGGAGAAAAAAAAATTGAGTGGGTTTAGCCAACCTGTACGAATCGCTAGTGAGATTGCAACCTGCAACGGTAGTGGTAATCAACAGAAACAGAATAAACAGAGAAGAGAGTGTAAGAAAACAATGAGACAAGAAGAAGAAGAAGAACAAGGATTAAAAGGAGTAAACCTCGGAAAGGCGGAAAGAAAGAGAGAACAGAGAAGAGAGTGTAAGAAAACAATGAGAAAAGAAGAAAGAACGAAGGGAGAAAAAAAATCATAGCACAAAAACAATTACATGAAAAAATTGAGTAACATTTAACCAACCTGTACGAATCGCTAGTGAGACGCTAATGAGAGATGAGGGTTTTATTCGATGAGTAGGTTTAGCAATGTATTATGGAGATAAAAGACGCCGATATAAATAGAGCATAGCATCTATGTTCTTGGCTAAAAGGACCGAAAAACTATTTCCAATTATAAAGAAAGATGACATGAACCATGTTTGGAAAATAATTATATCGTGAAAATATATTTTTAATTATCATAAAAAATATTTTGATTTTTTATTTAAAATTTTATTAATGTAACAGTCAATCAATTTTATGTTGTCTCAATATCCGGATATTTCCAACCAAATATCCAGATATTTCGTGACAGAATGCAGTTTTGTATTTCGCGAGATACCCTTCCCAAAGGTGGTTCATTTACCGATTGCAGAGGCTTAGACACACATTTCTAGGTGTGTTTACCCTTAACCAAACCCCAATTATTATCTTAAATTCATTACATGCATCAAAGCTCCATTTATATCTAAAAGAATCAATATCAGATGAAGAGACTTACCCTAGGTTTTCAAAATAGCGGAAAATAGCAGCCAGAGATGTTTCACCTTCACAAATCCGAATCACAACTCCAAAGAATTCCCAAAACCATCAACCATAACTCAGCCCAAAACTGATCCTCACCCTCACAAGGCTATTTCACACACTCTTACGGTGTTTAGATGAATAATCAAGGGAGAAAATGATCCCTTGATTCACAAGAGAGAGAGAGAAGGCGATGGACAATTGGAGAGAATATGATATGCCGTCAGGTCACGTAGGAAAAATAAAAGTGTCTAGGGTTTTGGCCTAAGTGTTGTATTTATAGCCCACCTCAATAACATCACGCAGTATTAACTCTGGTAGATAACGACTGACTCTTAAACACCATAACTGCTAACCTTATGACTCATAAATTTTATAACTGCTAACCTTATTACTCATAAATTCCATAACTGCTAACCTTATAACACATAAATTTCATAACTGTTAACATTTGTCATAAATTTCATAACTGTTAACGTTATTACTCATAAATTTTATAACTACTAAAAAATCAAACAAATTGTATTAAAAATAAAAAAAATCAAACAATAAGATAATTATAACATAATAAAACATAATTAAATATTATAAAGAATAAGGTAAAAAAATCAAAATATGTAGTACAAAAAAATTAGAAAAAAAATAAAAATAGAAAAACATTAATAAAAACAAAACAAAATTAATAATAACAATATTATAGTAAAGATAAATAATTTTGTAAAACAAATAATTAATTAGAATACAGCACATAAGAGTAAAGACAGATTAGAAAAATAATTACAAATACAAGAAAAAAGTAGTATTTGAATAAAACAAATCACAAAAAGCAATAATAAAATATTGAAAAGAGTATAAGAATAATACAACATAACTATAGAAAAAAATACTAAAAAAAAATAATGAAAGAAAACACAATTAAAATATTAAGTATAAAAAATTATAATAAAAATTATATGAAAACATAAATATAATAAACGTAATAAAATAAAAAAAGAAAAATTAAAAAAGCACACAAAAATAAATACAATACACATATACAAAAACATAACTACAAAAAAAAAACACAAAGAAACAAAATAAAAAAATTGAATAACAACAACTATTATAGACAATTAATAATAGAAAAATAAAAATAATAAATAACTATAAATAACAAAAAAAAAACATAAAAAGAAAATAATAAAGAATAACAAACAACTGGAAATATAAAGAAAAAATAAAAAGGAAACAATAGTCGAAAATGATATTACACTATAGTAAAAAATACAAAAAATAACGCAATATATTATATATAATAAATAATATATTATAAAAAAATTATAATATAAAAAACTAATGATCATAAATAACTATATATTAAGAAATTAAAGATAATAAATATATAAAACAAAAAATAAAAATATGTAATTATAAAACTAAAAGCAAATAAAAAAAACACATACAAAAAAAACAAAATAAGTATGAAATAAAATATAAAAAATAATAAAGGAAAAAATAAAAAAAAAACATAATATAAAATTGTATAAAATAAAATTAAAAGAAAGAATATAAAAAAGTTACAAAATTATAAACAAAAATAAAAGGTAAAGACTAAAATTTAAAGTAATGTGTAAAATAAAAATAATAACACTTAAGCAAGAAAAAAATAAAAAATAAAGTACAAAAAACACAATGTAATGACTATCATACAGAAAGAATAGTATAGCAAGCAAATATAATATAAAGATATAAAACAATAAAAACAATTATAAAATAAAAACATATTAAAGCACAATAGACGAATTGTTACAGAACGATACAATAATAATGATAAAATATATAAAATAAAAAAAACATAAATAAAGAAAATACAATAATTACATAAAGATATACAAGAAATATTATGGATAATAACAAAATAAAAAAAAACACAATTAAAATAGTACACACACAATAAAAACACAGAAAAAAATGTACAAAATAATAGTAAAAATAATTAAAAACAAAAAAGAAAAAAAAAAGAAACAAAAAATAACACTAAAATAATACATACAGTACAATATATATATATATTAAAAAAAAGAAATAACACAAAATACTAAAACTACAAAAAAATTAATAACAAAAACACAAAAAAAATTAATAAGTATAAAGCTTTACATAATATATATATATATATATATATATATATATATATATATATATATATAACACAATAAAAAAATGCAAAAAAACTGTATAAGATAAATAAAAACAGACATTAGAAAATAAGGTAACAAAATATTTAAGACAAAGTTGATAAATTAAATACTACAGTAATAAAAGACAGTAAAAAAATAAAGACACAAAAAAAAACATCACACACTATACTAAAAACGCAAAATACAATATAAAAATACTTACACATAACTAAAATAAAACACAAAGATCGTTACAGATGTAGAAAATTGAAAGATACATCTTAAACAATATCATTATGTTAAGGAAGGAGAAAAAAACACACATATTAAAAAATTAATTTAAAATACAATAAGATAGAAAAATACAAGTAGAACACAAAACACATAAAAAAATAACAAAGAAATAAAAACACACACACACATATATACATACATAGATATATATATATATATATATATATATAATATTATTATTCTAAAATAAAAAAAAAAAAACAAAAATAATGTAAATGAACAATAGTCTAATATATAACACTAAGAACAAATTAATTACAACAAAAAAATTAGAAAGTTACATAAAATATTATAGAAATATGATGACAAATATAGAAAAGTTTATAATGTGACAACAGAAATTAACAACATAAATAAAGAACTAAAATATAGCATAAAGCACAAAATAAAATAGACAGAACTACAACACAGTATAAGAAACATATTAATAATAAATGTATAAAAAAACTGAAATAAGCACAAAATACAAACAAACAATAAAGCATACGAAAAAACTGTAATTACAATATAGAATTTAAGTATAATAGAGTGAAATGACAATAAAATATTACAAAAATTAACAAAGTAAGAGTAAATTGAGATAAAATAAAACATGATAGATACAACAAATTATAATCAGTACGATATACACAATACGATAAATATGAATTTAAGATATATACATATAGAGATACATAAACACATGGTGAATTGTATTACAAAACAAAATAAAGACATAACAAACACTTAAAAATAAAAATAAATAAAAAAGACAGTAAAATAAAATAGTAATAGATAAATGAGCATAAACAAATACAAAGTGAAAATAATAATTAATATAATTTACTATAATATCATATATAATTATATAAGATGATACTACTCTATATTGATTATTATAGTACAATATACAATACACATCACATACAAAAAAACAAAACAAAACAAAAATAAGAAAATATTAAGAAGATTAAAAGTGAATCAAAGGGTATTCAATACTAAAAAGATTTAAATAATATTTGTAATGTTTTTTCTTAAATAGGATGGAGTTCGTAATGAAAATATATTTTTAATTATCATAAAAATTATTCTGATTTTTTATTTAAAAATTTATTATTGTAACGGTCAATCAATTTTAATTAAATAATTAAGAGCGGATCAAAGGATATTCAATACTAAGAAGATTCAAATGATATTTGTAACAATTTTCTTAAATAGGATGGAGTTCGTAAGGAAAATATATTTTTAATTATCATAAAAAATATTCTAATTTTTTATTTAAATTTTTTTTAGTGTAACAGTCAATTAATTTTAATTAAATAATTAATAGCGAATCAAAGGATATTCAATACTAAGAAGATTCAAATGATATTCGTAACATTTTTCTTAAATAGGATGGAGTTCGTAATGAAAATATATTTTTAATTATCATAAAAATATTCTAATTTTTTATTTAAAAATTTATTAGTGTAACAGTCAATTAATTTTAATTAAATAAGTAACAGTGAATCAAAGGGTATTTAATACTAAGAAGATTCAAATGATATTCGTAACATTTTTCTTAAATAGGATGGAGTTCGTAATGAAAATATATTTTTAATTATCATAAAAAATATTCTAATTTTTTATTTTCAAATTTATTAGTGTAACAGTCAATCAATTTTAATTAAATAATTAACAGCGAATCAAAGGGTATTCAATACTAAGAAGATTCAAATGATAAAAAACTTTTCTTAAATAGGATGGAGTTCGTAATGAAAATATATTTTTAATTATCATAAAAAATATTTTAATTTTTTATTTAAAAAATTATTAGTGTAACAGTCAATCAATTTTAATTAAATAAATAACAGCGAATCAAATGGTATTCAATAATAAGTAGATTCAAATGATATTTGTAACATTTTTCTTAAATAGGATGGAGCTTTGTAAAGCAAGTAAGCCAACTTCGGCCTAAGGAAATTATCCTCCGGTTACTATTGCCACGGTGGGAAGAAAAACCAAAAAGGAGATATCAAGAAAATATAAGGCAAATTCAATTGAGAAAAGGAAATGAAAAAAAAAAAGGAAATTATTCTTTTGTATGAGTTGTGATGATAGTATTTGACACAATTTGAATTTGAAGTAACGACATAATCCCTGTTAGGATGGATGTTTTGCAAAAAATTAGAGATTTGTATATTTTTAGTTATACTAACCCAAATTAATTGAGTGCAAAGCGGTTGTTAATCGCAACTGCTGTCTTTTTTTGCTCTGCTGTGTTATCAGAGTTGCGAAAAAATATTTTAATTATACTCTTACATCAAAATAAAAAAAGTTAATTTTTTTATTTATTAAATTAAATTTATATTTTATAATAATTGAATTTTTGTAAATTGTTTTTTAATTTAATTTCATTTCATTTTTAATTTGTTTTTGTAAATATTAAATTAAATTTCATTTTTACTCTTACATCAAAATAAAAAAAAGTTAATTTTTTTATATATTAAATTAAATTTATATTTTAAATTTAATTTTTTTTGTAAATTTTTTGTAAATTTATATTTTTAATTTATTATTTAAATTCATTTATTTTAATTACACATATTTTTTTAAAAAATACATTTTTTCTCTTTTAATTTATAATTTTTATATATTTTTAAAATTGGTTATAGATATATATTTAAAACATTTATGATAAACATTTATTTAAAAAAATACTTGTACGGAATTTTTTTTCTTTTTGTACTGTTTTTCAATTTAAGTTTTTAATTTATTTTCTACTCAATTATAAATATATCATTTATTACTTTTTTTTCATTTAAATTACCAATTTAAATTATTATTTTTATCAATTATACTTATATTTTCATAATTTTAAATATTTTTTTTAGTTTAATCTATAATTTTATATTAAATTTAAATTTATTATGTATATCTTTTATCCAGTTTTATAATTAATCCTAATAGGAATAATAATTAAGCCCAATAGACACAATAATAAATATTATTAATATTACTATGTAGAAAATAGTGGGAAACATTAAATGCTAAATTATTTTTCCTCCTATCAAGTTTAATATTCAAATTTTAAAAGTTTCAATTTTAAATATTAAATATTTTCTCACCTAATAGACATAATAATAAATATTATTAATAGACTTCATAATTTTCCATACATAATATAGTGGAAATATGTATAGAAGACTGCGCACAATCTTCAAGTAATAGCTTCTAGTTATTTATTCACGACATAAAAAAGGGAAAAACTACTCTTATGTTGCGTAAGAGTAGTTTTATCTCCATTAGACCCTTCGAAAGCCGTGACACTTTTTTTTCTTATTTTTTTCCAATGGCGGGCCCCACCACATGTGAGTCTACAACATGAGAGATCTTCTCTCATGCAACATGAGATTAGATGGACCCATATATATATATATATATATATATATATATATATATATATATATATATATATATATAGGGTTTTATAATTCTCATTTAACATGAGAATTTGAATTTTCCTACACACCCTTCGATTTTCGTGTCAACGTGGGTCCTACACACCCTATATATATATATATATATATATATATATATATATATATGAATAAATTTGTCCCGTATATGTCAAGGTCGTTTATTGGCATTCAGATTAAATTGAGCACTTTATCCAACAACAAAAAAAGTTTAAATTGAGCACATAAAAGCATATTATACATATCATATAAAAGAAAGAATAAAATTGAGTATAAATTCCATTAACTGTACGTATTGTATATTCCTCTGAGTCAAAAAATTTCAGGTTACCGTTTCAAGAAATTCTTATCTAGCATATACATAACATGTTTGGGTGGCTACCTAGGAAAACCACACTTCACAATGCTTTGTCTATAAGGGCTATCTCCCTTTCTCATTACAATAAATAAATATTATTGTAACAAATGTGTTTATCAACTTGGTTTAGATTCACTTTCAATTTTTACTTTATGGGGTGTAGATTGTGGAACTTAAGGAGGATGTGGATTGCCAAGGGTGCGAAGAAAGAATTAGAAAGACAATCTTCAAATTTTATGGTAATTGAGCTCAATCATTATCCACATTGCTCAATTATTTTATTTTATTTTTCCTTTTGTAAGGAATACACAATGTGAGATGTTCAGTCTGAGATGGAGGGACTGGTTTATAGCATTGAGCCTAGTATCCTTTGATGGTTGTTTGAGGTAAACCATATATGTTAACCTCCTTCATATGAAGCCGTGGCGAAAGGTAGTGATTCACTTATAGGAACTCTAACGCTCAAGTTAAGAAGTGAAAGAGAGGTGGTATAATGCAATACGGAAAAAGAAAAGAACTCTTAAGACTCTGTAATATAGACAATTGTGAAGAATATTCTATAGCTCCAATAGTAAAACAAACAGTTGTAGATGAGGATTGTGGAGACAAGCACGATGCAATATAGTCCATCTGAGTGGATCAGGAATCTCTAACCAGAGGTAGAGGTGGCAAAACGGGTCAGCCCGCCCCGACCCGTCGCCAACCCGCCAAAAATGGGTTGGCCCGCCCCGCCACACATTTTGATATGGGTTGAAAATTCCAACCTACCCCATTTTTGTGGTGGGTTACCAGGTCAACCCGCCTAAAAAATTAAAAATTAAAAATAAATTATATTTTATTAATTTTATAATATTTTTTATTTTCATTTCACAATCCCTTTAGTTTTTTTTTCAATCTCAAATGTAAATGTATACTAATATTCAGCCAAATATTTTTTAGGAACTTATTTTTGCCTCAATATATGGATAATCTTTGTAATAAATAATGTTTTTCTTCATTATTTTTTCTAGGGGAGTACTTAGATAAAAAAATTCATATCACAAAAGCTTAGTGACAAGTAAAATACTACCTATTAATATATAAAAAAATCGGACCCGCGGGACAACCCGTCCTGACCCACCGCCAACCCTTTTTGACCCACAACTAAGCCGGGCGGGTTGAGTTGGGTCGGTGGGTTGAAAAGTATAACCTAACCCGCCCCGTTTTGGCGGGTTGACCCGTCAGGTTCAACCCAAATTGCCACCTCTAACCAGAGGTTAGTGTTTGTATCCTGAATTAGTATGTTTGTTGGAGTCTATAGAAGAGACATTGCAAGGATAATATATTACTGTGCACAAAAATAATAGCGTATCGTCAAACGTGTGGAATGTGTGTACAATAGCAGCTAAGAAAGTACAGAGTTTATAATGTGTATATATACATGAGAGTCTTAACCCTTTAATTATAGAAGAAGTTATCTATAGGTATAGAATCTTGATAGGAGTCAGATTGTTGAAAATATGATAGATAGCCTTTTTCTCTAAGCTAGGCATGGGATATGATGTCCTATTCTTATCTTTCTGTCTTGCCACTTATTTTTAGTTATTGTTTCTAAAAGTTACGGACACTTAGGACGTAGAAAATTTAAAATGGTCCACAACCATCGAATGATTGGGTGCTCCCTCTCATATGAATATTTTTTTTCTTCTGTTTTTATCCAAATCCCCCCCCCCCCCCCTTTTGCCCTCCCCATTTGTGAAAAGGGACCACAAAAAGATAGTGGTGCAGGTGCACAAAAAATTATCTCCTTAAAATGAATCCTAGGGTGTGTTATATGGAGACAGAGAAAAAATATTATGATGTGAATGTTTTGTCTTTTAATAGGTCTGAGCCACGTAAAGGCTCAAAACAAAGGTTCAGAACAAGAGAGGCAACAATTGATCTCAATCAATGCAACATAACAATATGTTTAATGTAATCAAACTAATTAACCATCAGCCCTTCCAATCTTTTTTTCTTAATGTTTACTTGATTTTCATTTTCATGGAAAATTGTCTAATGCATATCACCTATACTTGGATGAGTCTACCTTTGCTTCATCCTATAACTACTACACCCATGGTTACAATGAGAGTGTTCATGGCTATTTTCCTTAACAGGCATATTCTATTGTTCAGGATGAAACAGTCTTTCTCTTCAGTGATGATAACGTTCATGCACCTTGCACTATCATGTGATGTGAATAATTAATTAAATGTGTATTCTGATATGTATATATCCTAGCCATATAAGTTATATTATATATGTTTAAAAGTTCGTGCAGCAAAAGAAAATAAAAATGTATTTGAATAGTTATATTTTCATAATAATTATGCTTGTATTGAAAAAATATAACGTCTCATGTTCCTATTACATGGGTTTAACCTAGTCCTCTGAAATGTTTATAGCATGAAAATCATGTTAATTTTTTTAATCTTTAGTCGAGTATGTTCATAAACATTATTGTAAAACTATTCTTTTCTCTTCGTTTCCTTAAGATATCCTTCGGCCAGTAGTCGACTAATCCTTTCGAGACGTAGAGATTATCGAAGTGAGTTTTGCTTATACAAACAAAACTTTTTTCATACACACAATAAGGAATCGAACCCCTGTTAGCATGCTTAAGGGAACCAGCCATCTACCAACTATGTTGAGTTTTGTTGATGTGAAAATATTCTTTTAGAGTGTTCATGATAATGATTGTTTATATATATATATATATATATATATATATATATTTTTTTCTAATTATTTTTTATTTTATTTTTGTGAGAGTTTTTAAGGTGAAAAAATTGTTTGATGACACAACTTACTTTTACACACCCAAAAGATAGTATTTAATAAATTTATTTTTAGTAAATTGTGTGTATTTAATGTTATTAACACATTATTTGATGTCTGTATTTAATAAATATATGTTAGAGAAGAAAAATAAAATAAAAAATAGTTTCATATTTCCATCGATTTTTGTTTGGGCAACCAGTTCATTCGTTGGAACAAAAAAACATAAACTAATTTTATCAAACCCCATTTCTAACCATGTATTTTCTAAACTAAAATTAAATAAAATTATTTTGGACCCAAATGGGTCGCATAGGCTCTTTCAATCACGAGTTTTATCCATTGAACATAAACTTCCTTTATCCATTAAAGCTCTTGTTAGATAATTGTATAAACACCGGCGTTATTTGAAAATAAAAAATATTTAATATTTTCTTTTTCAATTAATTAGAATGAATACTAAAGTCTCACATTAACAAAACTTTTTTTTTTCTTTTTTTCCAAGAAAAGCTCCCTTTGACATATCGCATTTGTAGATTCAATTCACGCCCCAATCTATTCTCAAAGAGAGAAATATGTGATTCTAAAGATCATTTATATAGTATATATCCCAATAAGAAGGCTTCAATTTTTTCAATTTTTCATTTTGCAAATTCAAGAAAAATGAAAAGGGAAAAAGGAGGAACGTGGATACACATCATGTTTGACCATTGAACAATTCAATAACTGTTTACTTGGGAGCTAAAACAAATAATCCATTGCCCTGCGTACTTGCAAATATAGCACTTAATTTATCTATGGATAATAGTTTTCTTATGTTGTAGAAGATATGTATTATCTTCTACACACTCATTGGTGCAGGTGGGGTCCATTTTTAGGGGAAGAGAGAGAAAAAATAAAGTGGGACCCATCTTGAATTTGTGTGTGTAGGAGATAGATTATATTTTATGCAACATAAGAGTAATAAATCCCTTTATCTATTTATAAGCAAATGAACAGAAAAAATAATGCTACATGAACTCAAGAAAGGTCTTTTAATTTACATAGGCCACAAGGAAGTGGTTCAAAATATTTTATCAACCAGTGCTACCAGATAAGTCACCAGAAAATGCACTTCCATATGAAACAGAACCTGTTTGTGAAGTGCTCCTAGCTCGAGCTTTCTGGTACTGTCTTATACGGAAAGCATCATGAGGAAGTGGTTAGCTTTGGACAGTTGTAGTATCATCATCCTCTTGCCCTAAAATATTATATTAAACAAATATCAATCAAGGGAAAATTTAATTTTTGCTATTAAAACATAAAGAATAAAGCAAAAATTTCATGCATGCATATTTGATGACTAGTGTAATATGACAAATGCAGTTTATAACCAACCATTATTGAGGTAAATCAATTTGCTGTTGGTTTAATTTACTTGTGTAGAGCAATAAACAGAAATAAAATTAGGACAAAAGAAAACAGTTGTGCGAATATAAGCACCTATTCATGTAGGAAATTATACAGGCACATTGATTTTAGAAAACTGCTAAAAAGGGGAAAGTGGGCAAATTTAGGTGCGCAAGGCTCCCCAACTTTGAGAGAATAGGGGTGAGATTCGATTGTACGCAACTTTACCCTTGTATTTTCGCAAAGAGCCTGTTTTCCAGATTCAAAAAACCATGACCTTTAGGTCATAAAGGAATTTTAGACAACTGTTATACAAACTAAATTAATAACTGAGTTGTTATCAAAAAAAAAATTTAATAACTGAGTTGTAAACAATAGCAGTTTAACACAAACAAAATAACAGCTCAGTTTTGACAGAGAATCAGTAGTAACAAACAATAATGCCCACTAATAAGTATAAAAAAGTGCTGCATCTAATGAATTCTGAAGCTGCTATAGCAACCTAGTCATAACAGTCATGACAAACAATGGACATCAAGTTAAACATTTGACCATCTAAAATCCCTTTTGGATACAGACAGAAAATGATCCAGAATATCCATGCCTCGGCTCAAATAGATAAATTGTGCTCAAGTAGAATTGCACACAAATAAAAAATAAAGAGCAAAAGAAAAAATAAGCATCAAGTCTAGTAAAAATGGATGATCACAAACTGTCTAATTCTTTTCTTTTGCCATACTGTCTCTTACTGGTTGGTTTCATAGATAAGCCACTTAGAACAGGGTGAGACTTGCTTGAACCAGAAAGTTCACTTGTAGCAGGACCTGCTGGCAATTGTGTTGGAATCCCTATTTTCTCGCTTTGTCCAGTTAAAAGGACACTCTGCAAACAAATTGATAGAACAATATCCACATTTGGCGTTTTTAACTTAGAGAAAATTTGAGGTGTTATGATTTTGGAAATTCAAAATGTGTTGGGATTAGATTGGTGAGTTGTTGTATGATTGTATGTGGGTATAATGGAATTGTATGAGGTGTAGAGTGTTAAAATTGGATGAGATCCCTTGGGATTGCATAGGGAGCAATTCGGCCATTGAGGGAATTTTAAGGATTTGATGTTGTTGACATTGTAGGAATGATGTAAAATGTATTAAATGGTAGTTAGATGGGTTGTGTTGTGGTTGGAAAGTGGAAGAACTAATGAAAAATAATAAGTGATGTCATTTGATATAAAAGAACATAGAGGGAAATATTTAGCAAAACGATGCGTAAAAGACATGAAACAGATAAACGACGATTGAACTAGCCTTTTGGCAACCTATGGTAGTATAATAAAATGAGAAAGAAAATTTAAAAAAAATAAATCTCTAATTAACACTAAGTTGGCCGAACCATCAAGGAGGATGGGCAGGATTTCATGCTTTTCGCGTTTTGATGAAAATTGACGTATACTGATAGCTGTATATGTTTACATAGGTTGTCGTATGTCGACTTGAACCCCGAACGGTGAATCAGTGGATTGCCCTTGGTCCTGGACCAAGTGGATTGAGGTAAGTGATTGGATCAATGCATGTTTAATTGTGAATTAGCATGTATTGTTTGAGTTTTAAGTGATTAGGAATGTCCTCTGTGTAGGCATTCTGTTGTGTACCAAGTTGAGAAATAAGCTGTTATGGAGCTAAGTGAGAGAATGAATTAAGGTAACCTCTTGGTACTGGGGCTTGTTCCCCTTGTGTGTTCCACCACACCCGTTGAGGGTGATGATAGGAAATGTGTATGAGTAGTGTAGAACAGCATAAGCATGCATGTAGAAATTATGAGGGTACTTATGTACCGAATCTCTGACCAGTAAATAGTTAGCCTTCGGGCAAGTTCCGGACTTCCACTGGATAGGTCTCTGAGAGGGAGTTCCATTTGACCCAGGGTCGTGGTGTGTAATCTGGATAGGAGCACACTAGGAAGTCTTGGGGGTATATGGATGGGAGGGGTACCTTGGTTGTGGTTCTAGGAACACACCTTGGATGATACCCGTAGGCTTATATGCCGAGGACGTTGTATGGTATGGTAGCTACCAGCCCGCTTCGTCGTAGTTTGTATTCCGATAATTCTCCTTTTCTCTAAATCCCTTGCTTTATCCTGTTTTAAGTAATGTTGTTTTATTTTATTTGTATACATCGAAGTGAACCGTTGGGCGGAGTTTTCTCCAGAACCTCTGGGTTACTGAGATATATTCGTATATCTCACACCGTCTCGGGGACTTTATTTCAGGAGGTAGCAGTGGCACAGGAGTGATGGGCAAGAGGCCCATAGGATGAGTCATAGAGCATTATCATTGTAGTTTATGTCATTAAAGTTCATGTTAAAGTTGTAAATTAAAGTATGAGTTTGTAAGTTTAATTTAAAGTTTGAAGTTGTAAGTTGTAACATGCAAGTTAAATGTTGTAATTATACAAAGGATGCATGATGTATTATGATGGAAGGGCTTTAGGCCTATTTTAAGTTTATGATTACTTGTATGATGAAATATGCATGAAATTGAAGTAGGTGATTGAAACTATTTAAGGATTTAAAGTGAGCCATATTGTGTAATAAATATGAACTGTGTTGGGTTGTAAGAGCCCCAAGGCATTGCTGGTCCTTGTGTGTGCCACCCAATGATTTATAATGATTATTAGGTACATTTGAGGTCACATAACTACTAGTGCAAATCGGGGATTTTTGTAAACACAAAGGAAACTCTGACGAATTTTCTGTAGAATTGGCAGATTTTAGGTGAACTTCGGGAGAGCATATCTCCCTCCATAGAGGTCCGATAGTGTAAGAACCTGCACCGCTAATTAAGGTAATTAGTAAATTAATTATGATAATTAGGAAGTAATTCCATAATTGACCCTAATAATTATTAATGGGCTTAGATAATTATATTGAGTGAGTAAAAATGCTGAAAGTCGCTTTTCGGAAGAAAAGCGCAGATACCGGTTCTGCTACTCGGTATAAATGCGTACCGGAAAAGTATCCCGGAAAATTATAACGATTGCATGATAATTACTAGAATATTATGTAGGACTTGTAAAACAAGTTTCAAGTCAAAATGACGTAATCTGATGCCAGAACTGATACTGGCTATGGAAAAGCGCGTACCGGAAAGGTGCTCCGAAAAATAAAATAAAAATATGACAAATCTTAGAAAAATGCGTAGGTCTAGAATCCGAAGTTTGAGATCAAGATCTTTTACTTTGCGATTAAGGCTAATATTGCGCGAGGTGGCCAAACCTCTATAAATTCATTAGTTGGCACATGATCCTAGGTCAAGTTTCGGCCTCCTACGTGCCTCCTTCTTTGTGTGACAGCTTCTGAGTTTGTCACCTTCTCCTCCCTCATTCTCTTGAGCCAAGACTCCATTTTTACTCTTGGTTTCTTCTCCTTCTTCCTTCCTACACACTTGTGATCATCATTGTGAGAGTGAAAGGAGTGTTCTTGGGCAGTGTCAACTGTTGTGTGTGTGTAGTTAGTGAGCTGAGTTTGGAGCTTTAGTGATGACTACTTTGTGGTAGTCATTGTAAGCTTCAAAGTGCCTTCTTGTGGTGTAAGAACCCATCTTGAAGTGCCATTTTCGTGCTCCTACTTAGGCTGAGTTTGAGGAACCTTGGGAGAGCTCCAAGAGCACAACTTGCCTCTGTTTTGAGCTTTGGTAAGTTACCTCACCATGATCATGAGTTTATTTTGCTTAAAGTTGGTGTCTTGACATGTAAAAAGTTAAAATGAAGTAACCAACACCTAAATGAACTTGTATATGCTTAAAGATGCATGCTTTAACGTGTACATGTGTTAAAAGTTGGATCTTTGGGATGGATATTCACGAAATGCAGAAACTGCATTCTGTCGTGAGATATCCGGATATTTGTCGAACAGATATCCGGATATCAGTATCCGGATATTGATATCCGGATATGGGATCTGGGTATCCGGATATGACATATCCGGATATGTCCAGTGTGATATCCGGATATGGCATATCCGGATATGTTCTTCAGGATATCCGGATATCCTGGGTTCTGCGCAGACAGTAGCTTTACTGTATGAACAGTAAGCTATTGGGTGTGTGTGGACCCTAGTTTAAGGAAGTTGAACTTCTGTAATAAATGGACTAAGTCAGAATCATATGATTAAGGGCTTATGGCTTTGTTGGAAGCCTTAAGACGTAAAACGTAACGGAAAGGCGTAGTCTTTAAGTTGTATGCTTGTGATGCATTAATATTGACTTGTTAATGGTCCATATCAGATTGTGATACTGCTGTTTGTGGACTAGTGAGTGGTTGGACTCCTGGCTTGGATAGCTAGCTTGCAAGGTAAGCTTTCGTGTCCTCGGTTTAGCCATTTTGATGTTCCACCATGTCCCATGGGGATGGGTTTATGCATGCTGTGTTACATGCTTTGATTATTTTGGAAATGCTGTTGAGCTGTTTATATGTAATGAGCATTATGATATGCATGTGGTGTCCACCTAGACGGCAATCCTGAGTATGTAGTACATACAAGATGGAGAAGCATGTGGGTGAGGTGCAGGTAGTATCCATGTACTCATGTAGGCATAGACGTATTCCTACATTTCTCTGGCCAGTAGATTTGAAAGCACACATGACATGATTAATTGTTGCATCGCATGATTTTAGAACTTATACTGTAATACTGTTTTTAGAACTTATATTACACATGTAAGTGAGCTTGGGGTGGAGACTCCTTGAGGACCCCTTGTCTTACTGAGATTTCTTGTTAGAGATCTCACCCCACGTTTGGGGACGCTTATTTCAGGATCAGGTAATGTTGAGGGCTCAGGTGGCAGGAGGCCAGAGCTGAGCTGATTGATGATATGCTGACTGCTGTTATGTTTTCTGCTTTATTTATGTTAAGTTTATGTTATGACTGATATTGGGCATTGTTGCCTTATTTGGTGAGCATGGGGTTTGTCCATGCCACATGGTTGATTATGTCTTTAAATTCGCTGTTGTAATTAATGTATCAGGATTTTGACCCAGGCTGCGTTTTGTTGTCCTGCGGTTCTAGATACACACATTTATTTATGTACGAGGTATTCAGTTAGTTGTCTTGCAATTTACATACAGGCAGTATTTTTATGAAAATGATTAAGTAATCAAGTTGGTTAAGTTAATGACGTCATAATTGAGTTAAAGAAAAAGTTATTCCGCATTTTAATTAAGCGTGGCTTAATACGATAGTGTATTAACAATCCGGGTTAACAATGGCTGTTATAGATAGGGACGTGCCATATGCCATTTTGAAGCTTAAGATGTCCCCTACATTGTATCAAAATCTTGGAATTTAGAGTTGTTCGCAGCCTTGTGGAGGCCATAGAATGCTGCTGCCCTGTTTTGTCCATGCACTTGGGGGCTGTTCTGGTCCGTTTTGGGAATTTCATTCCCGCTTCGTTTCTTAGTCAAATTAAGTTTATGATATATAAAATCGAAGATTGAGGTGTCTAGTTTATGTTATAAAAATTTGAGAGCAAATGGATAAGTGGATTCAGTGCAGAAATTCATGGAGTGAGGGATGTTTGGAGCTGTTTTGGGGTTGGTTGGCAATTTTGCTTGTCCAACTTCAAACGACGATTTTCGGAGCAAACGAGCTCGGAACCAAGCATGTGATAGCTTTCTAGAAAGGTAATTAAGTAAGAAAGAAAGATAGAAAGATATGAGGGACTGAATTTTTACTGTGCTTCCCCATAAATTTAGAGACCGAACTATGTTCGGATGTGTAGAAAACGCAAAAGTGTGAAATTGGCTAAGTGGGTTTATGGGAACCCCTTAGTGTCTTATTATAAGTAAAGTAAACTATAAAAATAGTATAGATAAGTATACAGCAAGAGTTTACCATTACGGTTACAACTTTTAATTATTACACTTTTTATGTTTTCAACTGCTCGCGTAATAATCGGAAAAAATTTATTCACATTTTTATAAATGAATTGTTGTGATTGTAACTGCGCTTAATATCATAATTAATGTTAACAATACTGGTGTAGAACAGGTTGTTACAAATAATACAAAGGCACAATGCTTATACCTTGGATGGAGGTACATAAGAAATTTCCCTAAAGCTAGAAACTTAACTTATGCAGAGTTTCCAAGCAAACATATCTAGAACAAGCATAAGCAAAGATGCGAACAAGGAAGAAAAGATGTCCTATTGGTAGGATTCATTATGTTTCTCTCCTGGATCTAGAGATTTTTATTTATTTATTATTTATAAATCACCCGATATTCGATCGTCAATGGATGATGACTAATTCAGATTCATACCAGACATGATTATAGAAGTGATAAAACTATCTTTATTAGGATTTAAGCACAATTGTATATCCATGACTCAACTCGACACCACTGATTAAGCTATATGAGAATCCTATTAAGGCGTTCAATGGAATAACATACAACAATTTTCAATGCCTTGTATTCTTATGTGAGCCTCTACTTTAGGAATATAGTTCAACCTTTTGAAGAGCAAAGTGGGTCCAATTATAAGTTGTTACATAATTATTTTTTAATTTTTCCACATATTTATTGATTATTTGATTAATTCAGTCTGAGGGGAGAATCTAGGGCCACAAGCACTTTCATATTAAAATATCTATAATAAACCACTATGAGTGACCTAATAGTAAAAGATATAAATAATTTGTGTGAAATTACATATTCATACTCATTGGGATTATTGTATACAAAAAATATCTACAATAAAACTTATTTACTCTTCCGATAAAATAAGTTTGCCAATTTATATGTATAATTTTAATAAATAATCTTTTCTTAATATTCAATCTTGTTATTCAACAATTTCAATTCTTCTTTTTTTGAAAATAGTTCTATACATGAGTTTTGAATTTATGTCCCAATAAAAAATATGTGCACTTTATAGTATTTAGGGATATAATATTCTATCTATCTTTTTTTATTCCTACCTTTCCCATCAATCTCCAATATTATTAGATTAAAATCTCAAGAGGAGAGAGAAAGAAATAATAAAGATTAATTAAAATTTCGATCTAATAGTGTTGAAGAGTAATAAACAAGTTAAGCATAAAAAAGGATAAAATAACCTAATCCGTATATAGATATAGGGGTGTATGATGTGACTCTGGCATATGTAATTTTCTAAGTTAAAATTGATAAGAACTGAGTCATAAAAGAGCAATTTAAATACATATTTACTTATTATATTGATTCTTTCTATGTCAATGATATTTCTCACCTATTGGTTGTGTTTTTACAGGTAAAAGAAGTGAAAATTACAAAATTATAAAAAGCCTGTTGACGCGACTCCACACGGGTATAGTACAGTACAGTATAAATTCCAGCACGAAATGGTGGCACACTGGCGCCGACCCGCACCAGTTTACGAACTTTGTAGCGGACTCTTGGAAGTGGCGCCGATTGGCGCTGGTTTACGAATTCCACATCGAAGCTGTGCAACTAGCGCCACACCAGCGCCAACTGGCGCCGTTTTTGGAGAATTGCACTTTTTGGCAGAGCCCTGGCGGCAAGAACCCTGAGGATAACTCCGCTTACGTCTCCGTCTTCATCGCTCTCGCTTCCGAAGGCACCGATGTTCGTGCTCTCTTCGAACTCACCTTGCTCGACCAAAGCGGAAATGGCATTGGCAAGCACAAGGTTCATAGATTAACGATCAAAAATAGCTACTAGGTGAGCACCATAAAGAAGCTAAGACTATTTTATCCAACAGAAACGGAAATGTCAAGAAATAACGATAAAAAATTCTAGATTTTTTGTATGACCATTGGCACCAAATCACTACATATATTGCACATAATCAAAGGACGTTGCCTTCTTTACTCCTCCGTAAACCTATAAACTGGCATATGAGAAATTTCTCCAACGTCTGAGGAATCCAGTATATACAAATTAGACAGTAATATATTTGAACTAGACATATGCCATGAGTGTTTGAACTAGATAAACCATTGTCTATTGCAACTGCACAGGTCTCCTAGGATCTGATATTAAGCTGGATTCAATTAATTGCTTGTTGCTGGTTCAGTTTTGTTTTGTAGGTACACTGTTATGCTACAAAATTGTCCAAAATCATACTCGTCGTCATTAATTGCCTCACCGTGATTTTTTCATTTTTTAGCTAATGGATCTGGGTCAAGTTTTGGGTTAATGGGTCAATTATTAAAATAAGTCAAGTCTAAAGCTGACCCAAATAAAAGTGGGTCAGTATTTAAACCAGTTCAAAAAAAATAGATATTTATGGATCAGGTCAAGCTCAGATCAAGGGCAGGGCACGTGAACTAATTTTTTTGCACACCCATGGATATACCTTACTTAATGGAGCAATGAAATGATGTAGAATTTAAATAATAATAAAAAAAGGTTTCGTTGGGGTGGGGACGGTGCTCAAACCCGTTGGGATCCTTGGGCGGAACCAAATGCCCCTTTGTGGTAAAATCATCCTACCAAACACCAAATAGATGAAAAACATATGGGAAACCCTATATAGGTCAAAGAACCTGCATATATATCAATGTAAGGTTGTACTAATCAAACTTATTGAGTTTGGAACAAGTAATTGTTTCTATGTTTAAAGCATTAACAAGCTCTGAAAATCAAACGGGTTAGTATCTGTTTAGAATTTACATTGGTAGAGTTAAAAATTAGATTTTTTTTGCGAGAGCGTTTAGACCGTTGCGGTTTGGGATGTAACGGACATCATCATTTTTTGATTTATCTCTTGATGCGCAGATGTTGTGTAGAATCTCCTTATTTATGATTTCCCTTCACAAACCGATCTCCCCCGTGTGACAGCAAGAATTCACAAACTATCCTCAAGGGAAAGAGGAAATGTGTGAGCACTTTTTCAAATCTGAACTTACTTAGATGCTGATGACTTAAGTGATAGTATTTATATGAATACTAATAAACCCTAACCCTAAACTCTTTTGGGCTCAAGGCTTTTTGGGCTCTTCTCATATTCTTAGCCCAATTGTGATCAAGTAAAAGAGTACAAACCCTTTCACCAAAAAAAAAAGAGAGTACAAACCCAATAATTTTGAAGGAAAAAAAATTTCTCATAAACATTAGTCTCTATAGCAATTTGAAAAGAATGATGCTATTTCATATAAATTATTTCTAATAACTAGTTTTGTTAATCAAAGATATTGGGATGATAAGCATGGAAAATTAACTTACCAACAACTATAAATTTAAGTGGTAAGGTTCTTGTTTCCATTAATTAGATATCTCGAGTTTGAGACTAAAAATGGACAAAATAATTTTAGAAGAGCTGCCTCAAATCCAACAGGGTTGCAATTGGACTAATTGAATAACTGATAAACCGGTAGATAAGTAATAATAATCTTGAATAAAATGTATTCCCTTTTGATGTTAAAAATAACATATTGTGAATGATAAGTATCTTGTAAATCAAATTCTATTAAAAGGGGTGACAGTTTAACAATCATATAAGATATGGAGAGGATATATTTACCACAAAAAAATGTTTACCACCTTTACAACCAACATAATCACCGTTAATTTCTGTCAATCTAACGGTTATAATTTATTGGAAATTATTGGGTCACATTTATTAATTAATTATTAATTCCCAATAAATCCAATAAATTATAACCGTTAGATTGACAAAAATGAACGGTGATTAAGTTGGTTGTAAGAGTAATAAACTTTTTTAGTGGTAAGTATATCTTGCCCATAAAATATAAAGAAAGTTGTTGTAATTTTCAAAATTTGGAGCCAATCGTGTAATTAAGGAAAATTTAAGGGAAGAATAGCGTAATTTTCTCTAATTAATTACATTTCTTGTTTGTTAAACAATACCCGTGCATTTTTATAATTTAAGATTTTTTTTAATGAAGTTCTTGACGTTAGAGTATCGTTATAATTTTTTAAAATCTGAGTTGATTCAAAAAACATCTCATTAGTCTTTTCTTAAATCATAGCAATTTTAAAAGTGTAAATTTTTTGTTTTTTTGGTGAAAGTGTAAATTTGTTTTTAAATAAACCTCAAATGTTAGATAATCTTACACAATGGCCTTAAAAGTTTTTTTCTTTTTGAAAAAAATCACCTCTATCATCATGTTAAATTTCTATTAGTATTTTAACTATAGGAATCAAATTTATAAAATACCGAAATTATATGTATTTATTTAGAAAATTATAAAATGTATGAACCTACTGAAAAAGAAAGAGATTCGAGGGAGGAAATTCTTATACAAATAACACATGACCTTGACTTTACTTACAGAGATTATATAGTGATATTATATTTAATTTAATTTCACAAATAAAAGAGGAGGGAATGATATTAATTAAAGTCACTCTTACATCATTCAATATTTTTTCATTGGATGATTTTATCTCAAAATCTACCATAAAAGTTTCTATCATATAAATTGTATTTATAAGATATTACATTAATGCAAAATTATTTAATACTCCATTGATATATATCAAGATTAATATGATATATTCGGAAAAATATTTATTCTCCTAAAGGATAATCATTTTAGCTAAAACTAATAAATTTTTTCAAAAAAAAAAGCTAATAAATTTTTATTTAAAAATCTAAACTAGAAAAAAAAAATTCCAACTTTCTCTAGCTATATTTTTACTATGGATTTTTTTTTTCCTTTTAAAATGACATATCAGGGGCGGAGCTCGGCTCAAATTTGAGTCCGGGGCAAAAAATTATACGCGTATTTGTTTTTCTTAATTTTAGTTAGTTCATATAATAATATATTTAAATTAGGAAAGGATTCGTTTACAAATTTTTATTATAAAATTTTGCAAATTATACTATATACTCCCGGAAGTACATAGTGTAATCTAGTGTACTTCCGGGAATACATTGCGTAGTTTGTAAATAAAAAATTTGTCAATATAACCTCCCCATTTAGATTATATTAAATACAGAGCACCTGAGCAGACAGTATCAATAAGAATTATAATTTTATTAAATATTTTTAAATTTTACTAAAATTATTATTTTGTACAAGTGAAGATTAAACACAAAAATATAATTTAAGTTTTAAATATTTTAAGTTTTAAATAAGTCCAAATTACAAATTGTGACTCGGGTCAAATTATAATTTTAATTCGGGCCAAATTATAATTAATTATATAATTATATATAATAAATATAATTTGTTAAAATTTAGCTCGTTTAAACATGCAAATACCAAACCCATGTCGTACTTGCGGAATATATGAAAATAAAGACTATTTGATTATATTCTCACTATTTTCCAAATTTTATTAAGTTTTTTATACAAATAATGAGATGAAAAAAAAACTCCCTATATTGGATTCTTTGAATTAAATACAGACAACAAAAAAATGAAATCATTATTACAAAAAAAAACAAAATCATTACAACAACAAAAATTTGCTATTTATGAGCTTTCACGAAGCTCCAATGGTGGAATCCGGTTTCAAGCGGGTCGACCCGTCAAAGGTAGAAAAAAACACTACAATAAAGAAATCTCAAAAAATTCTACGGGTTAGGGTGAGACTCTGAGAGAGACATCCTACTTATAATTCTCACTAAAAAGTCTCACGAAATCCATACCAATAGAAAATCCATTAAAATCGTTAGATTTTTGAATACCATAAGATTATTTTTACTTTGTTTAAAATCCTTATTGAATACCAGTGAATTTGTACGGACTCTAAAATAATCTTTTAAAATTCTAATCGAATACCACGTGATTTTTTTCAATATTTTAAAATTCTAATTGAATACAAAAGGATTTTTTTGTCCAAAAACAAATCCAATACACCCCCTTATAAATCCACATTGTCCTTTCAAATCTTATAAATTCTATTAAATTTTTTTAAAATCCAATCTTACAATATCTTGATTATAAAAAAAGTTTTTTTTTTAAATCTTTAAAGTCTCTCCAATTTCAAATAATCTTTTAAAATCTATAAGATTTTTTATCTCAATTTTTTTAAAAAAATCCTAATCCAATATACCCTATAGACCCGTGTACTTACGGAATATATGAAAATAAAGACTATTTGATTATATTCTCACTGTTTTCCAAGTTTTATGTTTTTTATACAAATAATGTGATGAAAAAATAAATCTCCCTATATTGATTCTTTGAATTAAATACAAACAACAAAAAAGGAAATTATTATTAAAAAAAAGGAAATCATTATCATGTTATCACTCTCGATTAGCAATGATTTTTCCGAAGATGTCGCGGTATTTAATGACAATTTTATTGTATGTGTAGGCATTTCCAAAATCAATTGCCCGCGTAAACAAGATTTTTGTTGCCTTAAACAAACGCAACGTTGTTCAATAAATAGCAGCAAAAGAAGAGCGTTGTTTATTGTTGTGTTGTGTCTTCCATCAGAGAGTCATGGGTTCCTTCTCCTCTACACTGCTTTTTCTTTTCTTCTTCTTTTCTTCCTCACTTGCCAATCACCATGACTCGCTCCAACTCAAAGGTCAGAATAGAACCTCTTTTTTTTTTACTTCCACTTCACCGTAGGGGCATTTACTTATTAATAATGCTTGTTGAGATTTCTCCCTTTTTGAATTCTACTGAAAACCTCTCATTAGGGTTTTTCTTTTAAGAAATAAAATTCATTATTTTTTATTTTTATAATTGTGTGTGGGGGAAAAAATAGGTTGGTGCTATTGGTACGAGACTTGTGAATTGATCTTTTTTTTTTGTGATTTTAAAATTTGGGTTGTATTGAAGTCAAATTCGGGTTGTGATTTTTACTATGTTGGGCATTTTTTCCGAAAATTATTGTAGATGGTAGTTGTATAATTTTTTATTTTGTTTATTGAGGTTTGATATGGATGGGGGTTATCTTTGTGGTGGGTGTCCTTTTATTTTTGAATGAGCAGAACAAAATAGTGAGATACAGGCATTTTTTTTGAAAGTTTGGGATTTTAGCTTGCTTTGTTAACATACTGTTTTCGCGAACCTTGGGAGACTACCTAATGTTATTATTCTCTAAGGCATAAATCCCTTGTTATTCCAACCTAACTTGTATTTTTCTTTTAGTTGAAAAAATAATAATTATCAGCAGGTGTGCCTGTATGTGAAGGTTCATATGGGAATGGGAAATATCAAAATATATGTTATCTTTGTTAACATACTTCCCCCCTCCTTTTTGCATTTAAAAATAATCAGCGCACATTACAACTGCAGGTATTGATATTGAAAGGCTAGTTTTGGATATCTTTTACCTTACCATATATGGTTCAGTGGTGAGTTTGATTTAGTTTTGGTCATTGTTCCCTTGTAGCTCTTCATGTTTCATGCAAATATTATCTCTGTTAATATCATTACTGTGTGTTATTTCAGCTTGGAGCTGGGTCATTCCTTTTGAACCAATTCTCCGTGTTCATAAATTCAATTCTTCAAAGTTTTAGGATGAGTGAAGAGATGCACAATCCAGTAAGTACATCTCTCTTTCTTTTTTGGATAACTTGGTGCATATCTCATATTTGTATTTTTATGTTCTGTCATACAATACTGGCTGAATGGCTAACATCTATAGACACTTCTGGATTCCTAATCTTCAGAATGGTACATTTTTTTCTTATGTATGACGAGCTAACATTTGGTACACATTTGTAACATTTTGTTTTTGCAGTCAATAAGTCACTCTTTTAAATTCTCCCTTACCTTGTTGTGGTCCTTAAAATATAATGAGGTGGCTTTTTTTGTTTGCTTTTGAATAACTTTTGGCAAATGTTATTTCTTTCTTTGGGTTAGCAAAAAATATTTCAAGTCAACAGAAAATAGTTGTGGTTTTATCCAAGATAGGATGAAGACTAATCTACAAAAGCAACATTATAAAACCATATTATTTGGAATAATTAAATGTAGTATGTTCTAGCTAAAACATTAAATTCCCAACATCAAGTACTTACTATATCTGCCCCCTGGAGGACCTCATCCATGCTTGTTGCCCTTTTCCAAGTCACCAATTTTTCCCCATTTGCTTTCAAGAATTCAGCATAAGTTGCAATGGGAAAAAAAAGCATTAGTTCGCAGTAGTATCATTTATAAAAAGGACTTGGTAAGAACATGCCTGTGACAAACTTTGGTTACATTGTAGCTTTCACTTTCCACCCTCCCTGTTCCCCATTCTGTGGTCTCTTTATTTCATGCTGCATAACTCTTGCTAATTGCTGGCCATCTTTGCCTGTCTGTCAGATATATGTTATCAACTGTTTTCCATCCTATGGGATTTGGCTTGTCTATCATACATATCTTAAATTCTCTTTAATAAAATTATTTTCTTCAATGGTTTACAGGTTGCCATTTTTGTACTACTGGGTATCATCTTGGCTGGAGCTGCTTTAGGCTACTGGATTGTTAGGAGATTTTTTATTTCGATAAATAAATCTTGTGGGACACAAATAAGGGAGGATTATTATTCAACCTTCCACAAGACCCGGAACAGAAAGAAGTTCACAAAGAAAGAGTGGGATGAGTTGACAAATGAATCCACCAAGCAAGCTTTAGCAGAAATGGTAGCATCTCCAGAGTTTACTGACTGGCTCATGGAGAACGCATACCTGATTAAACTCCTTCCAAGTGAGTGTTCAGACGAGACAACCGGAAGTGGATTGAATTGCACAGATGTGGGAAGTGGATCGGATTCCACAGATGTAGGAAGTGGAAATGGATTTAGGGTTTTTAAATGACAGTTACTTGAGCATGAATGAGAATGTACTGACAAATTAACATTGTTTTTTAAAGAGTCAGGAGCAGTAAATAACAAGAGTCTAATGTAGTCAGGAATTTAGGATTGCTTCTTGTAACCACCATGTAGAGATAATGTTATTAGTTTGCGTGATTTTTTTCAACTACAAGCCTGGGCAATCTTGTTAAATTTTTTGTTATTCGCATATGTTTTTTTGCCTTTTTATTTTTTTGCTCTCTTCTATTATATTATTTGGGGAAGGATATTGTAACAACCAAGCTGTGTTACTACCATGTTACTACCAATCAATCTCACCGTTAGATTGCTTATGTTGATCCAACGGTTATATTTATTTCCATCTTTGTATAGTTATGATTCCCCAAATTTAAAGTGATAGCATTAAATATGAAAAATCATAACCATACAAAAGTGTAAATAAATATAAAATATTAAATTTGGGAAATCATGACCATATAAAGATAGAAATAAATATAACTGTTAGATAAACATAAGCGATCTAACGGTGAGATTGATTGGTAGTAACATGGTAGTAACACAACTTGATTGTTATAATATCTTTGTTCATATTATTTTTACAATTTTTATTTTTTTAGTATTGTGTAACTCTCGAAGCTCTTTTTGTAATCGAAAGGTCATCAATTCAAATATATCAAATAATCTCTTTGCATAAATGTATGGACAAATAAGTGAATTCATCCTTAAAAATTAGGATTTCATATGAAGTGTTTTTTTAGTTTGTGTAACTCCCGCGCTATGATTTTGATTGGTTTTATGAAGTGTCTTTGGATAGAAACGATGACATGTAATATGCATATGGTATAAGTAATTAACTATACAACTAAGATATATATATATATATATATATATATATATATTTTGGTGAAATACAACTAAGATATTTTAATTTATGTTGACTTAGCATTTTTTTTTGGCATTGTATTATGTAATTTCTAGCAGTTTCTTGTCATTAAATTTTATTTTACAATAATGTAATTTATATATTGATAATATCCAGAAAAAAGTTAACATTGAGTTAGTAAATGAATTTGGTTATATTAACTTAAAATCACAGGAATTACATTGTAACAATTGAAATAATGAGAATCAAGATGAAATTTGAGTGAAGTGGAAAGGATTAGAAGTATGTAATTGAAATAATTCATTCAATTAATGACGTGGTGACCTGTGATTGAAACAAGTGTAGCAAAAAAAAAGGCATAATATTGCAGAGAAGAGTAGGGAAAGAAAAGAGGTTCAATCGGGGTTGTGTCTTGCGAATGAATGATTTAGATTATTGGCGTCACACTTCAGTTGTTCCAGTTCTATGGCTTCTGAGAAGCAAGCTGCTCTTGATGCCACTCCCTCTGATGCTCCCACCATGTATGTTTAAAGCTTCATCCTTTAATATCCCATTATTCTAAATCCTTCTTTCTTCACTTGCTTTTTAATCCTAGACACTATTTCATGTTTATTTTTTCATGGGTATCTCCTTTTCTGACAAAATTGTTTCATTCGTCTGTTACATGTTCTGATTATCTCTGTTAGTTTGCAATCACCCTATAAATATAGCATTTTTGTGTGGTCAGGCTCAATGGGTGTAAAAATTTTCATGCTTTTTTACATAGGATCTTATTGGAAAGAGTGTTTAAGGTGTGTGCTTATTGGTATCATTTTCCTGCTTATGTTATAAAGATGTATGCTTTATGGAACCCTTTTCCAATTGAAGTTGGTTTTTGCTTAATTTTACCCGTTTTGATTTGTCATTCGCCTATTTCATGTTCTGATTGTCTCGATTAAATTGCAAACACCCTATAAATATTGCATTTTTAGGTGGTCGGGCTTAGTGGGTATTGAAATTTTCATGCTTTTTTTACAATTATATTCTAAGTGTTTAAGGTGTGTGCTTATTGGTACCATTTTGCTGCTTATGTTATAAAAGTGTATGCTTCATGGGACCCCTTTCCATTTGAAGTTGGTTGTTTGCTTAATTTTACTAGTTTTTGCATGTGGTGGAATTTGATCAGTGTTTTTGATATGGTTATTGTGGATTTTGTGCACATACCCATATTTCTTTGAACAAGCAGAGGTTCCGCCGCTTTGCGCTGGATGTGGGAGCGTGACATGCGAAGATATCTCAGTTATGTGAGATTTTTATGAGTACATATTATTACTATTCTTAATGTTGTATTCTGTGATGCTCAGATTTGACAAGATCATCAATAAGGAGATTCCTTCTACTGTGGTTTATGAGGATGATAAGGTACTGCCTTATGTGTTTTATGCTTGTAATTACAAATGGTGGATGTTATGTTGGTGTTTGCTAGGGGAATTTGTGAGAGGTAGAACTTTGCTATCCATAGTGAAAGCAGTACAATCTAGATTTGTGTTGAAATTTCATTGTTGTAGTGTTATGTAGGGTTGTTAGCTTTTGATTTTTTCAGTTAAAATGGAAGTCCTGGCTCTCATTGTGAAATCTTCCTGTTGATGTTTCTTTACTGTCTAGAGTCTAAAATTTCCGACATGTAAACTAATGTCTTTACATGGATATTTCAAATTCTTTATGATCATGTGAGTTTAATACTGCACTTTTATTTTTTTCTTGGTTGCCTCTGGGCTTTTAGATTTCTGTGTAAATAATATTTGGCTGTTGAATTTATTTATGGCTGAAAAGTTGGGGAATTGAATATGCATTACAGATTTATTTTCTTCAGAATAATTGGTTTATTATTTTAGAATTTTTTTTTTATTACTCAGGGGTTCTGTTTTTGATTTTTCTCTCTCTTCACTTTGTGCTTCCTAGTTCCTTCTCCCTCAAAGGAATTTAATTGCATGATCAGACTTGTAGACATCAATGAACTGTTTATTTTATTTCTGTACTTATAGTAAAGAGAGCATGGCCAGATTTTGTATAGAAACCTTTGTGCTATATATATGCTATGACAGTTTATCATAAGAAAAACAAGTATCACTAACTTACCAAAAATAGACTTGGGGATATTCTTCAAATTTCATCTTTTGTGAAATGTCAACTATATTTCTTTTTGCACTGCATACTTTAGCCCTAGCAAGTCTTGGCTAGCAATGTTCTACTGTTGTCCAGTATTATAGTCATGCTATGCTATGCTATTTGATATAATTGTTTGTCATAACAATTAATCATCCTACTATTCTTTTCCCTTTTGACAGGTGCTTGCCTTTAGGGACATAACTCCTCAAGCTCCTACACACATTCTTATCACTCCTAAAGTCAAAGACGGGTTAACTGGTCTATCCAAGGTATTTATTAGTTGCTCTATTATTTATTTATTTTTTGGTAGATAATAACTGGTGAAGGGCCGGCTTGGCTCAGCGGTAAGCTTGCTTGCCGTGGTGTGTCAGGTCGCGGGTTCGAATCAGCCTCTCTGCAAAAAGTAGGGGAAAGACTGCCTAGAGTATTCCTTTCCCCAGACACTCACGAAGTGGGTATTTGAATTGGATCGGCCCTTTGGTAGATAATAAGTGGTGTCCGAAGTCCTAATAGGCCAGTTTCAGGTTTGAGCCTCTCCACCCTCCTTAGGAGTTGCGACTCTCAGGAAATATTATGCTGTTGCAATCGCAACTTTCGGTTAATGGCTGCATATGCTCTGCTGTTCCTTCTATCCTTAGGCTCCTCCTTTTTTAGTCTGTCTCATAGCTGCTTCGTATATATAGATATCCCTAGCTATTATGCTTCATGGTAGCAATCCCTGCATCTTGTTATCAAGATGCATTTCACCCTTAAACCAGTATTGGAAATTTATTAATCAGTATTTCGCTCCTGTTTCCATTGTAGGCATTTAATGTTATTTACTTTTCTTGTATAATGTCATGTTACTGACGTCCATATTATAACCTGCTATTGTCTCCTTTTCTAAGTGATGGTCTATGGTAGTAAATGCTGGGCAATGAAGTGTGCCTAAACTGGTTTGGTCATTGATGGGCCTGGGCCTCTTAAGCCTTTTGCTCATGTATACACTAGAAGAGCCTGGAAGAAGTGTGGAAGAGACAAACCACAATCTGTTATGGAAAAGGACACATGGCAAGCGATGAATGGAGAGGAAGATATTGGGGAGGAAAGAGAGGAGAATATAAGTTAGTTACAGGGAATGGTAGTGGGGTGTGAAGATTTTATTGTTGGGTATGGTTGGGTAGTGCTCTGAGAAGGTTTATGCCTCAGTAGCAATAGGGTGAAGGTGTGAAAGTCATCCTCCTCTTCAATCGGCCAGTCCATTGAAGGGAGTAGCTTATTAATCTTCTTTTTGTTATTGGCTGTAATAATTCTGAGTTGTAGTCACAATGGTGTATAACCCAGTTTGCCATTAATAAAACCTTATAATTTGTCTCTGTCTTTCCTTTTTCCATATACTAGTTTCAATATCTGCAATCAGGTACCATCAATTGGTATCAAAGCACTTTTCTGGGAAATTACTCCTTGAATGGTGTATACGCGAAACATGGATCACCGAATGGAAACTCTTGAGGCGAGGGTAGGCGGAACAGAGGAAGGTATTCGTCGGATTGAAGCGAATGTGGCTGAGGTGATGCGAACGCTCCAAGACATAGCGCGAGCAGGGCGGAACGGAGGAACCGGTAGTGATGGAACGGGTGGCCAAGGAGGGAACGCTGAGACTTGTCCTCGAACGGTGAGGAACGAAGAAAGGATGAAGAGAGTCGAGGTCCCATACTTCTCAGGAGAGGATCCGTACGGATGGATCTTTAGAGCAGAAAGGTACTTCCGGGTAAACCGGATTCCGCTGGAGGAACAATTGGAGACGGCGTCGATTTGCTTAGAAAGAGAGGCCCTAAGCTGGTTCCAATGGTGGGAACCACGGAATCCGTTGGCGGAGTGGCTGATATTCCGAACGGCGGTTCTCCAACGATTTCATGCATCTCCCTCAGGCAACCCTTATGAATCGTTAATGGAGTGGGAACAGTCGCGGAATTCAGGAAACAATTTGAGGTGTTATCCGCTCCATTGGGGCAAGCCGATGAGGAACTCATGCAAGCAGCTTTTCTGACGGGCTTGAAACCGAAAATTCGTGCGAAGGTTCGTCTGCATTCTCCTTGTGATATTGGGGATATGATGATTCTGGCTCAACGCGTGGAGGAACGGGAAGACGTGCTGAGGAGGGGGGAAGGAACTGTGGGCTGAGTTGGTAATGGGCCCAGCTTGAATCACACAAGTAGTGGACGGCCCGCTTTGGGAAATAAAGGAGTAAATAGTAGATGGGGGCATATTGGGCCTTCGTCGACAGCCCAATTAACCCAAACCCCTATTATAGCGAATGGGTCAAGTTCATCCGCTGCCAGTAACACAGCTACGAACCCTAACCGCGTGGGAGGAACGACGGCAGAGGGAGGAGGGGCAGCAACGGGCGCTACGGATGGTCGTCGGAGAACCAACTTCCGTCGATTGTCTCCTGAGGATGAGGCGGAGCATCGGAGGCTCAATTTATGCTTTTGATGTAGCGGACCGTTTGGACCTGGACATGTGTGTCCAAACCCACAGCTGAGGGTGATGCTGGTGTGTGATGATGGCGAGGGTGAGGGAGACGAAGGGAAGGGTCAGGAAGAGGGGGGTGAGGAACAAACGGAGACTTTGCAACTGAGCATACAGAGTGTGGTAGGGATCACTTCCAACCGATCTTTGAAGTTATGGGGGACGATCCTCGGCCAGAAGGTGATGGTGTTGGTAGACACGGGAGCTTCTCACAACTTTATTGGAGAGCACGTGGTAGAAAGAGTGGGTGTACCTTCCCTTCGGTCGAAGACTTTCACTGTAGAAGTGGGAGATGGCCACCGAATCCAAGGTATGGGACTGTGTCAAGGGGTAACTCTGGTGTTGCCAAATGTGTCCATCGTCCAAGATTTCTACATCTTCGGACTCAGGGGAGTGGATATGGTGCTGGGATTTTCATGGTTGGAAAGCTTGGGGGTTATTCAAGCTAATTTTCGGAAGCTGTTGCTTCGGATTCCTTGGCAAGGAAGCATGGTCACCTTGCAAGGAGATCCTGAGTTATCATATAGCCAGGTCTCCTACCGCAGCTTGAATCATTCATGGAGAAAAGGGTCGGAAGGGTACTATATTGAGTTGGGTTATTCAGCTATGGGAATGGAAGCAACTCCTGCATCTGACCCTCGAATTACAGAACTACTCAGCCAATATGAGGATGTTTTTCAACCTCCTTCAGAGCTGCCTCCTTCTAGGGAGTGTGATCAAAAAATTCTTTTGAAACAGGGAGCAGATATCCCTAGTATTCGTCCCTACAAATACCCATACTATCAGAAAGAAGAAATCGAGAAGTTTGTCCGGGAAATGTCTGAGGTGGGGATGATTCGACCCAGTTGCAGCCCTTACTCAAGCCCCTTGATTTTGGTGAGGAAAAAAGATGGGAGCTGACGTTTTTGTGTAGACTACCGGGCCTTGAATAAGGTAACAATTCCTGACAAATTTCCTTTACCGGTAATTGATGAACTGCTTGATGAATTGCATGGTGCAGAGATCTTTTCCAAGTTAGACCTTAAATCAGGTTATAACCAAATTAGAATGAGGGTGGAAGACATAGAGAAGACAGCGTTTCGTACGCACGAAGGTCATTATGAGTACCTTGTCATGCCTTTTGGCTTGAGGAATGCCCCTTCTACATTTCAATCCTTGATGAATACTGTCTTCAAACCTCATTACGAAAATTCGTTTTGATGTTCTTTGATGACATTTTGGTTTACAGCACCAATATGGAACAACATGGGGAACATTTGAAGGTGGTGTTGGGAATTTTAAGACAGAACCATTTCTCTGCTAATAAAAAAAAGTGCACGTTCGTGGCGCGAGAATTGGAGTACTTGGGCCATCTCATCTCATAAGAAGGAGTTAAGGCTGATCCTCACAAGTTGGAAGCTGTGCAGAAATGGCCCATCCCTTCGACGGTAAACGGGCTTCGAGGATTCTTAGGATTGACAGGCTACTACAGGCGGTTTGTCCGACAATATGGTCAAGTTGCAAAACCTCTAACTCAGTTGCTCAAAAAGGACAGTTTTCATTGGAGTGAGGAAGTCCAACAGTCCTTTGAAACTCTCAAGAGTGAAATGTTGCTACTGCCCACCTTAGCACTACCTAAGTTTGATGAGACTTTCTTTGTGGAGACTGATGCTTCCGGAGTGGGAATAGGGGCTGTTCTGATGCAAGAGGGCCGCCCCATTGCCTTCTTGAGTAAGGCTTTTTCTGAGAAAGATAAGTTGTTATCCGTCTATGAAAGAGAGCTGAAGGCAATCGTATTTGCTGTTTACAAGTGGCGCCATTATTTGTTGGGCCGTCATTTTGTGATTACAACTGATCATAGAAGTCTCAAATATTTAACAGAACAATGTCTCATGGTAGAGGGACAACAGAAGTGGGTGGCAAAGTTGATGGGCTTTGATTTTGAAATTCGTTACAAACCGGGAAGGGAAAATACTGCTGCTGATGCCCTCTCTCGTGTCATGGATTGCAAGGAACTCACCATGGTCACGAGTCCAGACTTACAAGGGCTGTCAGAAGAGATCCTTTTGGATCCAGTCACTAAGGGCATTTTTACTGATGTTTTGCATGATGCTAAGTCCCACCCCGGCTATCAAGTGCTCAAAGGCAGCTTGTGGTATAAGAACAGGTTAGTCATTCCTCGTTCATCTCCTCGGATTAATGATATTCTTACTGAGTTTCACTCTTCTCCTTGGGGTGGTCATTCGGGGGAATTGAGAACATGGAAAAGGGTGGCTGGTGTTTTTTATTGGAGGGGAATGCGCAAGGATGTTTCCCAGTTTGTGAGGGCTTGTGAAACCTGCCAGCAGCAAAAGTATGATCATTTGAAACCAGCTGGTTTATTGCAACCTCTACCTATTCCTCAACAAATTTGGGAAGATGTGTCTCTTGACTTTATTGGAGGTTTACCCGTGTCCAAGGGAGCTGACACCATATTGGTGGTGGTGGATAGACTCTCGAAATATGCCCATTTCATGACACTTCGTCATCCCTTTGATGCTCACATAGTAGCAACTGTTTTTATGAGGGTAGTGATTCGATTACATGGAATCCCAAAATCCATTGTGTCAGATCGCGATAGAGTTTTCATTAGCAAGTTTTGGGGTGAGCTCTTTAAACTCACAGGCACTAAATTAAAATTCAGTTCCGCTTATCATCCCCAAACGGATGGCCAAACCGAGGTAGTCAATCGCACCTTGGAAACGTATTTACGTTGTTTTGTGAATGGACATCCTAAGGGTTGGGTCAAATGGTTGTCATGGGCTGAATTTTGGTTCAATACCACTTACAATAGGTCCATTCAAATGTCTCCTTTTCGGGCGGTTTATGGTAGGGATCCACCCACCATCATTTCCTTCACTCCTGGCAGCACAACAGTAGCAGCATTGGATAAGTGGATGTTGGCAAGGGATGCTATATTGGTGGAGTTGAAACAAAATTTGTGCCACGCACAGCAAAGGATGAAGTTACAAGCGGATAAAGGGCGAAGGGAAGAGAACTTTGTGGTTGGTGATTTGGTTTTTTTGAAGCTTCAACCTTATAAATTAAAATCTTTGGCTATAAGAGTTAATCAAAAGTTGAGCCCAAGGTTTTATGGGCCATTTGCCATCACAGAAAAAATTGGTCAGGTGGCTTACAGGTTAGAACTCCCTTCATATTCAAAGATTCATTCTGTTTTTCATGTTTCCCAATTAAAGAGAGCAGTCCATCCTTCTACTGTGGTGTTGGCCCTACCTCGTTGTCTTACTGCTGAGATGGAATTACAAGTGCAACCAGTAGCAATTTTGCAAACACGACGTTTACTGGATGGGCAGGTGGAAATATTAGTTCAATGGGAAGAGTTGGCACCGTGTGACTCTACATGGGAGAAATTACTGGACTTTCAAGCGGAGTTTCCTCATTTTCACCTTGAGGACAAGGTGAATTTTGAAGGAGGGGATATTGATGTGCCTGGGCCTCTTAAGCCTTTTGCTCATGTATACACTAGAAGGGCCTGGAAGAAGTGTGGAAGAGACAAACCACAATCTGTTATGGAAAAGGACACATGGCAAGCAATGAATGGAGAGGAAGATATTGGGGAGGAAAGAGAGGAGAATATAAGTTAGTTATAGGGAATGGTAGTGGGGTGTGAAGATTTTATTGTTGGGTATGGTTGGGTAATGCTCTGAGAAGGTTTAGACCTCAGTAGCAATAGGGTGAAGGTGTGATTGTAATCATCCACTTCAATCGGCCAGTCCATTGAAGAGAGTAGCTTATTAATCTTCTTTTTGTTATTGGCCGTAATAATTCTGAGTTGAAGTCACAATGGTGTATAACCTAGTTTGCCATTAATAAGACCTTATAATTTGCCTCTGTCTTTCCTTTTTCCATATACCAGTTTCAATATCTGCAATCAGGTACCATCAGTCATGTGGGATGATGCAAAAAATGGATCTAATGAAAGATAGTTTGGTTAACAGGGGTAGAGGAAAACCTAAGAGAAACATTACACAAAAACAAACCATCAAAAAAGACCTTGCTCTAAATTGAAAACTTGGTTTTTGACAGAGCCCAATGACGTAGATTGATTTATGTAGGTGACTCCATCTAGTGAAATTAGGCTTGGTTGTTGATGTTTTCATGTCAAGAATGTAGTATGGTCTAATCAACTGTATCTGATTTATTATCATACTAAGCTACTATTATTCCTTATTGACAAATTTGGTTAAGCATGTGATTCCATTATGTGTTCCGGGATGTAAGAAATCAGAGTAAAGTGAGTTAGTTCATAGTTAGTCCTTATTGACAATTTTGAATTAGGCATGTGATTCTATTCGATTAATTTAATCACGAGTCACAGACTCGAGCATAACTTGTTAGTTGTCATGCAAAATTCATTGTTAGTTCCTATGTATTTTAAATCATTTTACCATTTTATAGTATCTTCATTTCCAGCCTAGTTGGAATATTGTTTCCACTGTTTGTTCATTCCTTTTTATGGGTTTTGATACATATTTTAAATATATTTCTTCTATTTAGTATGTGATTCAAAAAGACCAAGAGAAAAGAACTTAATATTGCACATCCATGATGACAACATTCATTAATAACGCTAGTAGCACTAAAGAGAGATTTTATTTTCTTTTTGTAAAGAACCAATTTAAGATTGTAATTGATTATTATATAAATTTATATAGGGAAAAATGTTTCTGCAGTTACTGGAGATAAGTTATCTGTATTTATTTCTAATACGACGTCGTTTTGGTATTGAAATCTTAAAAAATTATAAATGTAAAGACTATTATAATCATGAAATAAAAATTATAAAAATACCATGATTTTCGTTTTAAAATGATGTCATATTAAATTTATTGTAGATAATTTATCTGTATTAATTACAAGAATAAACGAACCCATTTATCTGAAAAATCCATATATAAAGGCCTGAGGTAGGTAAGATGTGGGTTTAATTTTCTTTGCTGGACGGGCTTTTAGTTTTTACCGCAAAAATCCACCAACTAATGGTCCTCTGAAAAGTTTTGTTCGACTTCAAAATTTCAAATAACAAGAGTTGATTCATAACTATAAGCTTTTTTTTTTTTCCTAGTCGACTGGAACTAACTTAAAGCATTTTTAAAGTGTGAGTGCAGTGTTTTTGTATTTATTTTGTTTTAAAACTTGAAAGTTGTATTCCTGGAGAAATTTAATATCACGTTTGTTAAAGAAAAAGTCTAACCTTCAATTAGTAGTACATTAGGAAAATAATGATTAAAAATATGTAAAATAAGAAACATTTTTCTTATTAGTATTTTTATAAGTAAAGTATTTTCTCTGGCAAGTGGCAACAAGTAGTTATAAATAACCGTCAATGTTGGTGATATCACTATCATATTATCAATGGAGGTTTTTGAATGGAAGTTACAAGAATTTGGATATCAAAGAGTTAATAGTTAAAGGGTTTTATAATTCTCATTTAACATGAGAATTTGAATTTTCCTACACACCCTTCGATTTCCGTGTCAACGTGGGTCCTACATATAATTTTTTCTAACATACGGTCTCACATGTTTTTTGTCTCTACAACATGAGAAATGTTGAATGGGAAATAAAAAACCCATAGTTAAAATATGGAAATACCATAGAACCAAAGGAAAATTAACTCAGGTTCTTTTTTTCTCATTAATTATCATAGGATGAGGTTTCCAACAACTCCAACCACTTTGTGTAGCACCATGGCCAAATTTTCTCCTGTCATAATGAACACCAGAAACAAAACCATGGGCTAAGTTGTTGCCTTTCCTACATTTTCATTTATACCTTGCTGGCAATCTATTACATTAAATTGAAGGTTTGGTTTCATTCTCCATGCCATGGCTTCTCTTGTACTTCTTCTATCTTATCTAGTACGTCCCAAAAATAAAAACCAAGCTTTGATTGTTACTACCACCACCTTTGACACTATGGAAGATGCTTCAAGTTTGCATGCAAAATGGTCATATCAAAGAGAGTGCATTAACTATGACAATGTGTTGGAGGTGATGGGGGAGAAGATTCTACAAGAGCCAAGAGTTTGTATCTATTTGGTTTAGCCACACAGATTTATATATATGTCCACTAGAAGTGTGAGTTATTGTTTCATGAATAATCTTCACATTGTAACTTGATTTATTATCCTATAAATTTGAACCATTCCATATCCATTGTTCAATTCATGTCATTTATTCACATATCCACTCTCTTCTCTTCTATCCCTTTCCGGATTCATTGTAAACTGTGTACCATTTTATCAACCATTGTTTATTGTATGGTATATGGTATATTACTTTCTCATATTAAAGAATAATTAAATAATAGTTAATGTTGCAATTGAATTTTCTTTGGTAATGTAATAGTCACCCATTAATATATTGTCTAGTGAGTAATGCCCTGAACTTGGCTACGCTCTCTGTTGAAGAGCTAGCAGGTTCTCTTGAGGCGCATGAACAACGCAAGAAAAAGAAGAAGGAAGAGACACTGGAGCAAGCACTTCAGTCAAAAGCAAATATCAAGGATGAAAATGCACTCTACTCTCAGAATGTCCGAGGTAGAGGTCGTGGACGAGGTGGACGTGGAAATGGCCGAGGAGGTCGTGGCCGAGGTCAGGAGGTGAAACATGAAGAAAGAGCTGAGACGAGTCAGCAAAACTGGAGAGGTAGAGGACGTGGTCGAGGTGGAAGAGGCCGATGGACAAACCAATCAAACGTGGAATGTTACAAATGTGGGAAGTATGGACATTATTCAAGAGATTGCAACTCGGACAAGTGTTATAACTGTGGCCGAGTTGGGCATTTCGCTAAGGATTGCCGAGATGAAAGAAGAGTTGACGAGGCTTCAAACCTCACTGCAGAAGGAGAAATAAAAGATGGAGTTCTGATGTTAGCACATGGTGAAACTAGCTCGAAGGTTGAGTCGGAGTGGTACCTGGATACTGGTGCCAGTAATCACATGTGTGGTTACAAACATTTGTTCAAGGAGTTGAGAACGGTGGAAGCTGGACATGTCTCTTTTGGAGCGTCTAAAATTGATGTGAAAGGCCGAGGTATGATCGGTTTCTTGCAAAGAGATGGACGAATTGGTACAATTCGGGACGTGTATTACGTGCCTGAGCTCAAAAGCAATATTCTGAACATTGGACAATTGATGGAGAAAGGCTACTCGGTTCTAATGACAGACCGAGTTCTGCTGTTGAAAGACAAACAAGGGCGTCTGATAGCCCGAGTTCAGATGGAGAAAAATAGAATGTACAAGCTGAGTCTGAGGAGCATGGAGGTCGGCTGTCTGCAAGCCGAGGTGGAGGATAAAATGTCGCTGTGGCATCGACGGTTTGGACACCTTCATTATGGTGGTCTGACCGAGATGATGAAGAAGAACATGGTGGTGGGACTGCCAAAGATTAACTCTGAAAGAAAATTTTGTGAGGATTGCGTATTGAGAAAACATGCAAGGAGCCCATTCCAAAGGATGGCGAGATACCGAGCTAGGCAGCCTCTGGAATTAATTCATACCGACCTGTGTGGACCCATTACTCCAGGGTCATTCAGTGGTAAGAAGTATTTTGTAACGTTTATTGATGATTTTAGTCGAAAGACTTGGGTGTATTTTTTGAAGGAAAAATCCGAGGTGCTAGAGGCATTTAGGAGCTTTAAAGTGATGATAGAAAATGGTACTGGGAGGTACATCAAGTCGGTCCGTTCAGACCGAGGTGGGGAGTACGTGTCAACAGCTTTCAAGAAGTACTGTGAAGAACATGGGATAAGGCGGTTCCTGACCGCACCGTACTCGCCCCAGCAGAATGGAGTAGCTGAAAGAAAGAACCGTACTATCCTGGATATGGTCCGATCTATGTTAAAGACGAAAAACATGCCAAAAGAGTTCTGGGGAGAAGCTGTACAATGTGCAGAGTATGTGCAGAACAGATGTGCACATTCAAATTTGAATGACAAGACTCCACAAGAAGCATGGAGCAGATTGAAGCCCTCAGTGGGTCACTTTAGAGTCTTTGGGAGTGTTGCTTATGCACACATACCAGATCAGTTGAGGACAAAACTAGAAGATAAGAGTAAGAAGTTTGTGTTTATTGGTTATGATGAGAAGACGAAGGGATACAAGTTGTTGGATCCCGTCAGTAAAAAGGTGCTGGTTAGCCGAGATGTGAAAGTGAATGAAGAAGATGCTTGGGACTGGAATAGTCCATCCGGGGACAATGTGGAACCCAGAAATAGATCAATTAAGGTCGGACAACCTTTGACCCATATCCCTGCAAACCCTGAAGTTTCTGATGGTGAAGAAGAGTTGAGACAACCAAGGATGAGGAGTCTACAAGATCTGTATGATTCCACCAGTGAAGCACACCTGGTATGTTTGTTAGCAGACTCTGAGGAAGTGAGTTTTGAAGAAGCAATTCGAAATATGAAATGACAATCAGCCATGGAGGAGGAAATTAAAGCAATAGAAAAGAACAAGACGTGGGAGTTAGCCGAGCTGCCCAAAGGAAGTCGGCCCATTGGTGTGAAATGGGTGTACAAAAAGAAAGTGAATGCTAAGGGGGAGATCGAAAGATATAAAGCCCGGCTGGTGGCGAAAGGGTATAGGCAGAAGGCCGACATTGACTATAATGAGGTGTTCGCACCCGTAGCAAGAATGGAGGCTATCAGGCTGTTAATTTCTCAAGCAGCCCAGTTCGGATGGCCGATCTATCAGATGGATGTGAAGTCGGCATTCTTAAATGGAGTACTCGAAGAGGAGGTGTATCTGGAATAACCTCCGGGATTCATGAAAGCAGGACAAGAAAGAAAAGTGTTGAGACTGAAGAAAGCTTTGTATGGGTTGAAGCAGGACCCAAGAGCCTGGAACACAAGAATTGACAATTACTTCAAGAAAGATGGACTTGAATAATGTTCGTATGAACATGCACTCTGATGAAGGAGTGCATTGACTATATGTTGATGATCTGATTTTCTTGGGTAATGATGAAGGGATGATTCAAGATTTTAAGAATAAAATGACGAAGGAGTTCGAGATGACGGATCTCGGTCTGATGAGATACTTTCTTGGTTTGGAGGTCAGACAAGACAAATCTGGGATTTTCGTTTCTCAGGAAGCCTGTGCAAAAGGAATTTTAGAGAAGTTTAAAATGAGTAATTGCAACCCGGTTTCAACCCCTATGGAACCCGGTGTTAAACTTTCAAGATATGATGGAGGTGAAAAGGTAGATCCGAGTGTTTATCGGAGTCTAGTTGGAAGTCTGAGGTACTTGACGTGTACGAGACCGGATCTGTGTCTGAGTGTTGGAACAATAAGCCGATTTATGGAAGAGCCGAGCTATACTCATTGGAAGGCGGCAAAGAGAATTTTAAGATATGTTCAAGGAACAATCTCGCAAGGACTTCATTACTCGAAGTCAGATAAGTACAAACTGACAGGATATTCGGATATTGATTGGTGCGGAGATGTTGATGACAGGGAAAGCACACTGGCTATGTATTTTTCATGGGAAACACGGCATTCACGTGGGTGTCAAAGAAGGAACCTATTGTGACTTTATCTAAATGCGAAGCCGAGTACGTTCCTGCTTCCTAGTGTGTTTGTCATGCAATTTGGCTGAGAAATTTATTGAGCAAGTTGGAGCAAGAGCAAGTCGGTTCAACTGAAATCCGAGTTGACAACAAATCTGCGATCGAGTTAGCAAAGAACCCGGTCAACCATGAAAGAAGTAAGCATATTGATGTCAGGTTCCATTTCATCCGAGATCAAGTCAAAGAAGGAAAGGTGGAGCTCACTCATGTTGCAAGCCGAGATCAAGTTGGAGATATTTTCACAAAGCCCCTGCCGACGTTGTTGTTTGAGAATAAGATGGGAATGAAGGACGGTAGAGATATTAAAGTTTAAGGGGGAGTTTTGTTGGTTTAAACTTTATTTAATTAAAGAAAACAGAAAATGAAGAGTTTTGTGGTGAAGGGATATGTCCTTAGGAATTTGTTAGTGGGCAATTATTATGCTTTTAGTTATGAAGAGTTGTGTCTTTTAGTTATGAAGAATTGTGTCTTTTAGTTATGAAGAGTTGTGTTGTTTGGAGTCTTTAAGCTTTTGTATTTTGGCCTATAAACAAGTCCTTTGTATTTCATATCAAATATAGCCCGTGAAAGAAAAGAAGTAATAGAAAGAGTAGTTCCTTCAAACATAGAAGAGTGATGCATTTGAATACAGGAAAATTATAGGACCTGTAAATTACACTTTAAGCTCATTTTGATTCCTTTGAATACCCTTTTCTTGTTTCTCATGTGAGTCTATATATATAGAGAGGAAGAATATTTTTACTACCAAAATTTTCTACTACCAACTTATTACCTATCTAATCACCATTGGATCAACATTTTCTCTTTTTTTATAAATTTTTTTAACATTCTCTCTCTTTGATTCAACGGTGATTAGATAGGTAGTAAATTAGTAATAAAAAATTTTGGTAGTAAGAATATCCTCCCTAATATTTAGATATATTATCATGATGAGAATCTTAGACTAGTTCACAATTTGGCGAAGCAAAACTATGGACTAATAAAAGCGGTGGGGTTGATGTAGCTTTGATGAAACAATAGGCTGTGGTTTTGTGCATGATGCTTTTAGCTTATGGGCCTATTAATAAAGGTCAAAGTGTCAGCAACAATTTCCAAATTCCAAAGCGGCTAAACCAATGGGTGCTCTCCAAACTATGTGTTTTTCTTGCATTGATATGAATTTATTTTATTACGATAAAGATAGATAAGTTATTTATAATCATTCCTAAAATGACATTTTTTTGGATTGAAAGATTTAAAAATTATAATGATATAGAGTATAGACTATTATAATCCTGAATTAAATTATAATTATAAAAATACATTAATTTTTACCTCAAGATAATATTATTTTGAACTCAATATTGATAACTTATCTATATTGATTATAAAAAAATAAACCCTTTATTTTAAGTACAAATATACCTACGTGGGTTTCATTATGTAAATCTACCTTCATGTTCTTTTTATTATAAAATAAAAATAGGAAAATATTATATTTATTATTATTTTAATCTTAGTATTCTTATTGCATCTTTAATTATTATTGGATTAATTTGAAATTAAGTTAAAACAGAAAAAATATTAGCTACCATTGATTACGAATTAACCTAAAGATAACTAAATAGGTAATAAGAGTAGGAAATATTAAAGTAACCAATAATATTAATTATTATTCAATGTTTTTAAATTATTAAAAGAATATCAAAATACTTTATGAAGTGAGGACAGATTCATATGTTTGGTGGGGTAAGGTAATGAATTATGAATGTGACTAGTTTTCTAAACAGCAAATCGTATCTAGCAAGCTGGAACAAAGCGTGCAGAACAAGAAGCACTTATCTAGAATATCACAATTCTCAAACATGCATGGGTTAGGTGTATGCAGTATTTAAAAACCAGACTGGACCATCGACAATTACAATGCCAAAAAAATGACATTTTGATTCTTGTCACTAATTTTTTTTTTTTTGAGTCCTTTTTTCATTTCAAAATTCAAAATCTTTGAATCATATAAATGAATGGTTTTATAGCTCTTCTGTCATTGGAGAAGAAAATCTGTACAACAAACAAATAAAAATGTAGGATACGCATGTAAATCCTGATTTAAAAAAAAATTTCTCTGTTTTCTACCCCAGAAAAAGTAGTGCAGCGACAACAAAGTTTGGAACCCATAAATGAAAAGGGGACAGTACGAAATAGTATTGTAACATATCCCATTTGTTTGATTGGAAATTTAAATATGATCCAATTTAATTAAATATAATTGATTTGGCCTGGATTGATTTTTTTTTAATTTTTCAATATATATATTTATTGAAATATAAAAATTTAATTTCATTAAAATATATAAATCACAAGTATAAACCAATTTATTTGATCTACACTAAATATATATTTAAACAAATTCATCAGTCACACTTAATTCACAGGCACTTAAGCAACCATATTGTCCTTCAGCCGAAGACTTCGGCAAAAAAAAAAAACATCATGAATCCAATAGCCCAATAAATAGAAAAAAGTAACCTACTTGAATTTCCTTAAAATGGCCAAATCCATGGTGAGCCCAGTAGCTTCAAATTGGACCAAACATCAACCAAGTGTACAGATCCAGATTTTTTGTAACACTACTTAATAAAAAGTTACCTTACGGGGTGTTTGGTACAAAATTTTTGACAAAATTCCTGAGAAATTAAATTTTTTAAAATTTTAAATTTTTGGATATTATCGTAAACTGGATATAAAAATCATATTTTTTAAAATCGAGATTTCTGGACAAAAAAAAAATTTCTCCTATGACAAACGCCCAATTGCGTACCTTAATTAACAGAACTAGGAAATTGAAAACAGCATCAACTAGGGGGCCATCACGGTAAAACAAAGTATTAACTACATTATTGTATCTATTTGAGTGTGTTTTATTTCCATTTATGATAATGTTATTATAATCATGCTGAGTACAGCGATATTGCTATTTGCTTATAATTGTAGAATTGTAAATGGTTGGCTATATATTTTGCCACTCATAGTAGGGCTGATCAAGCTTGGTGATTGAGGTGAAGCCATAGGAAGAAACTATTCTCAAACGAGACAAATAGATGAAATTGATACATAGGAAGAAAGCTTTTTTTTTTTTTTTTTTTTTTTTGAATTAAAAAAATGACCGTCCTACTCTAGTCCCAATAACTAGCTTGATGGATTTTATATTCTGTATCGTTTAGAAAATATTTAAATTTAACACACACACACACATATATATATATATATATATATATATATATATGGGGTAAAATATTCTTACACCGGTGTAAGAGTTAGAAGTCTTACACTCAATCTTGACCATTTATTCACTTGTATCCAATGGCTGACATTACTAACAAATTTGAGCCCTTAGATATAAGTGGAATTAACGGACAAGATTGATAATGTAACTTATTCAGGTATAAAATGATCCTGACTATATATATATATATATATATAGGGGTAAACATTTCTCAAACAGCTTGAGATAAGTTTATCTCCAGCCAGCCCCAAAACTACGTCGTTTTGATTAATTAAGGGTGTTTATGTAATTTTAGGTGAATTAATGAAGGGTATTTCAGAAAAATGTATATGATATAAAAATAAATAAAATTGCAAAAACACCCTTCATTAATTCACCTAAAATTACATAAACACCCTTCATTAATCAAAACGACGTAGTTTTGGGGCTAGCTGGAGATAAACTTATCTCAAGCTCTTTGAGAAATGTTTTTCCCTATATATATATATATATATATATATATATATATATATAGGTTCCTCGTTTCTGCTGTCGCTGCAGATGAGAAAAGTTGCTGCAAACCTATTAACATCAGGATACGAAGCCTGGAATAATAATAATAATAAAAAAAAAAACACATCAGAATACGGAATGGTATCCTGGTGAAAATAAGTGTTGCTGCAAATTTTCCCATCTGCAACGACAGAAGAGCTATTAAAGCCTTATATATATATATATATAGTTTTATAAGAGTTATGTTGTAGGAAAAGTGATTGTGTTATGTTATAGAGATTCGTTTTGCGTGCCGGAGTTATAATTTTATAAGAGTTATGTTGTAGGAAAAATGATTGTGTTATGTTATAGAGATTTGTTTTGTGTGCCAGAGTTTTTTTTTTTTTTGGCTGCGGGCCCCACAAAATATTTTGTGTGTGGAAAAAATTTTGTGGTCAGGTTAAATGATAGATGATAAACCCATATATATATATATATATATATATATATATATATATATATATATATATATATATATATATATATATATATATATATATACCTTCTGCTAATACTTCACAAGGAAGCATGTTAGTATTAGGAATTAATTGGTATTAACCATTATTATCTGAAATTTTAAAATAGGGTTTATAATTCCTTACAGGCTTTTAACCGCTTTATGGCGAGCCAACACACCAACAGCTAAACATAATGCACTTAACGCATTAAATGTTTACTTTGCAAAACCCATACCAGGAAGACAGAAAGAGAAATTTTCTCATTATGTCTGTTTTATTGGAGAAAAACCTGGTATTTACAGCAATTATGCTTCTTTAATGAAAGCATTAGGAAAACATAATAAGCCAAGTTTTAAAGGTTATTATGATCTTAACTCAGCTTATCGTGATTTAACCTCCTTTCTGGAGCATTGTAATTTCTATATAGAAAAGGATCATTCATCCGAATCGATTATAGAAGTTAACAATTTAGAAAGAAAGATAGTCCTTTTTTAAATTATGTCAACAAAACGGGTTAATCCTATCCAAGACAAAGATGAAAATAGGTGTCACAAGAATTGAATTTCTTGGAGTTGAAATAGGTAAAGGACTTATCAAACTTCAGCCCCATATAGTAAAAAAGATTTTAGAGTTTCCTGAAACCGGTCTTGAAACCCTAAAAGAATTACAGAAGTTCTTAGGAATACTTAATTACGCACGTAATTACATTCCTAATTTGTCTAAATATACAGGACCTTTATATAACAAGTGTTCTCTTCATGGTGAAAGAAAGTTCAATCGCCATGATTGGAATTTAATTAAACAGATTAAAGTGATTGTTTCAAAACTACCAGATTTGGAACTACCACCGCAAAATAGCTATATTATTCTTGAAACAGACGGAAGTCTGCAAGGATGGGGAGCAGTGTTAAAATGGAAACCTAAACCATTTGATTCACAATCCATGGAAAAGGTAGCAAGGTATACTTCTGGAGTATACAAAACAGCTATCTCCACAATAGATGCTGAAATAATGGCATGTATTTTTGCGTTTGAGAAATTTAGGATATTTCTGATAGACAAAAAGGAGTTTACTTTAAGAACTGATTGTCATGCAATCGTCTCTTTTTATAATTCCGTGTCCAACAACAGATTATCCAAGCAACGCTGGGTAAAATTTATAGACTCTATTTGCAGAACTGGAGTAACTGTGAAAATAGAACATATTACAGGAAAGTCTAATCAACTTGCAGATCGACTTTCAAGGATTATTCTGACTAACTCCATCTTCTATGCAGATTAGTCCAAAAAGAAATAGGGAAATGGAGAAGAACCCTGTAAAATTCTCCAAACAGCTTCGAATGGCCTCTCCGCCAAGAAGAATTTCCGTAAAGGATAAAGAAACGGTGGAAGTTTCACAGGATTATTCTGAAAAGAATAGTAAAGGAAAGAATAAAGAATTCTCCATATAGATGGATTCATCAAACTTGATTACCATAATATGCTTAGAGGGAACAAATTCACCATAAATTCCTTGTGAAGGACATATTGAAGTAATATGTAAATTTATTTTTCTGTGAGGAAAAGTTTCCATCGTTCTTAAAAGCCAAAAATTGACCTCTGGACCAAAGATACTAGGAAGAGTTCTTCGGTCATACTGTATTTCTGCAACAAATCCTGAATAGAAAAGTTGGGAAATAATTTCTTCCTTTTCATAACTGTATTTGATAACAGCATTTAAAAGCCTGTAAGGATTAATCAACACTTGTTCTTGAATTGTGGTGATCCAATCCTCTTGTTCCTCATGTTTTTGTAATAAAAACATCTGTAATTCCATCAACTCATTATAAAATGAATCAAAGGATTGTTGTTGGATCCTTTCCTTTATCACTTCCGGAAGTTGATTTAAAAAGTTATTCCTAAAAGAGAAAAGGCTTTCCATTCTAATGGCAAAATCTTGAAATGGAACTGTTGTGAATACTCTGATGCAAAAGGGTTTTCAAAAGATTGGTATGGTTCAGGAGACCATAACTCATACCCATTTTCTGTAAGGAACTCTATATGAGGATCTATATCATCATTATTATCAATATCCGCTCTGATACCAAAGTAAGGTTGTTACCTGGAATACTTTAAGCGTAACTTTCACGACCTTCCTTCAGGCACACCTTGTATTCAGAGATCACGAACAAATAGAATGCGGAAGTAAAAAAGATCCGAGGATTTTGAAGGATTTAAAAACTTAGTTTATTAATAGTAGTTGCATAAAAACCATGGTCTCTTTCTCCGGTGGCCATGGTATCCTATTTATACAGGGCGGATTTTAAAATTTCGCTAAACAAAATTGAATTCCGGATTCGAAAACTCGGATTTCAACTACTTAAGTAATTATTCGGATTTCAAAACTTAACAAAAGTACACGAATAAAGCTGATAGCCGACAGTTCTGGCTGACAAAAAAAAAGAGAAACAGTAAAAGCATTTATGATATTTTACATAATCGTCATGGCTGACGTTTCTTGCAATCTTCTAGAGGAGGACTGACTTTTACTGTGTTGATCTTCCTTCTGGATTTAGATCAATATTGTTTCGTTCAGTGAACATCTCTACTCTGTAATAGCTTCTAACCAGTTTTTCCAGTTTATCTTCTATCCAGAGAGAAATAGTACTTGTCTTGGTTAGCAAGACTAGATCAGCATTAGAAACATCTTCTTCAAACATATGAAGCTTTTCTTCATCAGGCTGATATAACTGAAGATCTGTCAATAATGGTACATCAATATGTTGTTTCTCCATATAGATGGATTCATCAAACTTGATTACCATAATATGCTTAGAGGGAACAAATTCACCATAAATTCCTTGTGAAGGACATATTGAAGTAATATGTAAATTTATTTTTCTGTGAGGAAAAGTTTCCATCGTTCTTAAAAGCCAAAAATTGACCTCTGGACCAAAGATACTAGGAAGAGTTCTTCGGTCATACTGTATTTCTGCAACAAATCCTGAATAGAAAAGTTGGGAAATAATTTCTTCCTTTTCATAACTGTATTTGATAACAGCATTTAAAAGCCTGTAAGGATTAATCAACACTTGTTCTTGAATTGTGGTGATCCAATCCTCTTGTTCCTCATGTTTTTGTAATAAAAACATCTGTAATTCCATCAACTCATTATAAAATGAATCAAAGGATTGTTGTTGGATCCTTTCCTTTATCACTTCCGGAAGTTGATTTAAAAAGTTATTCCTAAAAGAGAAAAGGCTTTCCATTCTAATGGCAAAATCTTGAAATGGAACTGGAGGCAGTATCCTATTTTTCAAGTTTTTATTTTCTGTTTCCAAAAATTTTATTTTCTGGATAAGCTCTTTGTGATTTGCTTGATAATCAAAGAAGGAGTTATCAAGCTTATCTTTTTGCTGGGTGATAGTCCTTTCAAGTTGGACTATCTTTCTTTCTAAATTGTTAACTTCTATAATCGATTCGGATGAATGATCCTTTTCTATATAGAAATTACAATGCTCCAGAAAGGAGGTTAAATCACGATAAGCTGAGTTAAGATCATAATAACCTTTAAAACTTGGCTTATTATGTTTTCCTAATGCTTTCATTAAAGAAGCATAATTGCTGTAAATACCAGGTTTTTCTCCAATAAAACAGACATAATGAGAAAATTTCTCTTTCTGTCTTCCTGGTATGGGTTTTGCAAAGTAAACATTTAATGCGTTAAGTGCATTATATTTTGCTGTTGGTGTGTTGGCTTGCCATAAAGCGGTTAGTAACACCTGTTGGTCCTGATTAACAGGAAGTTTTTGCAACGTTCTGAATTGTTGCTTGTGATCCTGATTAATGATTTCAATCTGATAATTTCCAAAGCTTTTGAAAGCTTTAGACTTTAATTTCTGGGAAGATCCAGAATCTGTTGTGCTTGAGGAGGATTCTCCATTATTCAGCATCTTTTTGTTGCTAGGAAAGATTAATTCTTTATTCTTTCCTTTACTATTCTTTTCAGAATAATCCTGTGAAACTTCCACCGTTTCTTTATCCTTTACGGAAATTCTTCTTGGCGGAGAGGCCATTCGAAGCTGTTTGGAGAATTTTACAGGGTTCTTCTCCATTTCCCTATTTCTTTTTGGACTAATCTGCATAGAAGATGGAGTTAGTCAGAATAATCCTTGAAAGTCGATCTGCAAGTTGATTAGACTTTCCTGTAATATGTTCTATTTTCACAGTTACTCCAGTTCTGCAAATAGAGTCTATAAATTTTACCCAGCGTTGCTTGGATAATCTGTTGTTGGACACGGAATTATAAAAAGAGACGATTGCATGACAATCAGTTCTTAAAGTAAACTCCTTTTTGTCTATCAGAAATATCCTAAATTTCTCAAACGCAAAAATACATGCCATTATTTCAGCATCTATTGTGGAGATAGCTGTTTTGTATACTCCAGAAGTATACCTTGCTACCTTTTCCATGGATTGTGAATCAAATGGTTTAGGTTTCCATTTTAACACTGCTCCCCATCCTTGCAGACTTCCGTCTGTTTCAAGAATAATATAGCTATTTTGCGGTGGTAGTTCCAAATCTGGTAGTTTTGAAACAATCACTTTAATCTGTTTAATTAAATTCCAATCATGGCGATTGAACTTTCTTTCACCATGAAGAGAACACTTGTTATATAAAGGTCCTGTATATTTAGACAAATTAGGAATGTAATTACGTGCGTAATTAAGTATTCCTAAGAACTTCTGTAATTCTTTTAGGGTTTCAAGACCGGTTTCAAGAAACTCTAAAATCTTTTTTACTATATGGGGCTGAAGTTTGATAAGTCCTTTACCTATTTCAACTCCAAGAAATTCAATTCTTGTGACACCTATTTTCATCTTTGTCTTGGATAGGATTAACCCGTTTTGTTGACATAATTTAAAAAAGGTTCTTAAGTGCTGTAGATGTTCTGTAATATTTTCTGAAAATATTAAAACATCATCAATATAACAGATAATATAATCAGAGTATTTATTGAAAATATTATCCATCTTTCTTTGAAAAATTGCAGGGGCATTTTTCAATCCAAAGGGCATTACTAACCACTCAAAATGTCCTTGTGGAGTGATAATGGCTGTCCATGGTATTGAGGATTCTTCCATGGCGACTTGGTGAAAGCCTGATTTTAAATCAAACTTGCTATAAATTGATTTATCCTTTATTTTTAATAAAAGATAATCTATTCCTGGAAGGGTATATTGATCTTTGTGGGTATTATCATTTAATCTCTTATAATTATAAACCATTCGAGATTTTCCCTTCCGTTCTATTCCATTGATCACTTCAGTTCCTGAGTGAACAATAAAAGCAGCAGTTCTGTGTCGAGAATTTGATTCTCTAATAACTCCTAGTTCCAATAACTGAGTAATATGTTTTTTATATTCCTCATGTTGTTCAGGAGTAGGAATTATAGGCTTATCTTGGATTGTTAAATCGGGGTTTATTATGTCTAATTTGCATAAAATCTGATTTTTATTCCAATGTTTAATAGGATCTGTCCCTATGAAACAAGCTTTTTCCATATTATTTAAAATAGGAATTATCTTTTGTTCAAAGTCTGTTAATTTTCCTAAATCATAGAAACAAAAATTATCAGTTTTTATTTCTTCATGAAAAAGGTTTTCTGTTTCTTCACTAATCATACAGGATTGAGAAGAAGATGTTTGAGCAATGTCAAGGTTTTTATAAAATCTGACCTTTCCTGCTTCTATCTGTATTCCTCCTTTAAAGGAATATATGAATGACATACCTATAATGAGGGATTTGTCTCCTATAGGTAAAACATATGTATAAGGCATAGAATAAGTTAATTCATTAAACTTAATATTGGCCTTCTTGATTCTATAGTGAGATTGTTGAACCCCACCTAGTCCTGCTATACTGATAGGAGGATCAAGTCTTCCCCAAAGATTACTAGGGAAAACTGTTGGTGATATAAAACACCGAGTTGCCCCTGTGTCAAGAATTGCATTAACAGTCCTGACTTCATCATCAATAGTTATAGTGACAATGATATTAAGCAAGTTATTAAGTTTAGCCGCAAATCTTTCTGCGTTGCACTCAATTTCCTCATTACATTCTTCCGAATGTTCTGAAGTCTCTTCCTCAATGACAAGGATTCCTTTTGCTTTTGGGTCAAGTCTTAGTCTATCTATCTCCAATTTTAGATAATTGTTTTGATCTCTCAGATCCTGATTTTCCTTGTAAAGTTTATCTACTAAATTAGTTAATTCAGTTATGACAAAACCTTTGGAATTTTCAATTTTCTGTTGGGGAGGTTCAATTCCTCTTGCCTTAATATCATCTACACAAAGGGTTGCTTTACATATTTGACAATGGGCTATTCTGTCTTTTGATATCAAGAAATGACACTCAAGACATTTTCTGTAATTTATAGGGATTTCTTGATAGAATTCCCAATTGTGAGAACAATCCTTTTGATTTTGTTCCCATAAATCTCTGTGTGGTTTCCAAGACATGATCATGAAAAGGAAATCCCTTTCTTTGATTTCCTCTTCATCTTCAAAGGACAAAATATCACTGTCCATGTCTTCGTTTTCTTCAACGGAGACAATATCTAAGTCATCTGGAAATTCCAGGTCTTGGTAAATATTGAGTCTTTCTTTATTTACCTTATCATTTTTGCAATTCCGAGCAAAATGACCTACTTCACCACAGATAAAACACTTACACTTTGTTAATCCTGGTTTAGAGGGTCTAACCTTCTTAACATTATTGCTGTGAGGATATTTTCCTCGGTAAGTAGTAGATCTCCTAAGAGGTTTCCTAGTTTTTTTACTAGAATAAGCTCCGGGGATATCTATGGTTTTGCAAAACGCAAAATCTTTTTCCATCCTAGCAATTTCATTTTGCTGGCAAAGTTGTTTTAGGGTATTGTAGGTAAATACAATCATTGGCCCTATTCCAAATCCTACTCCAGGATTATTCTGATTCCATAATTCAAGCATTTTTGCTGAGAATGGAGGAGGTAGTTTTCTGAAAAACTTTTCTCCTATTTCTAGGGATAGATAGGCTCTTCCTGTTTTAGCTGCTAGGGCTTGATATTGTGTTGCAAAACTTGTAAAGTCTTGCATATCATGGATTTCTAGCCTTTCTAGATCTAGAAGAGCTTGGTTTTGCATGTTTACATCTCCTCTGTATTCATTATAGCCTAGAATCATTTGCCTGATCTGTCCTGTGACATTGACAGTATCATCAGAGGAGTCAATAAGTCTTTGATACTCCTGAGGATAAGCAGTTCTCCATGATTGAAACATCAATTTAGGAGTTGTTTCTAAAATATTTTCTATGTAGAGGACCTTAGAGATTCTATCAGGAAAAACCTTAGAGGCACAATGGGTAATTGTATTAGATTCCCAGAGATGTAGGATATCTTCCCATTTTGCTATATTAATTCCTAATACTAACATGCTTCCTTGTGAAGTATTAGCAGAAGGTAAGGTTTGAGTAGAAAGGTTTGGCTGTCTTCCTACAATTCTGTTTGGTTGCCAAGTGTTAATTGGTGGTACAACCAAAGGTGTATTTGTTGCT
>JAVKPL010013408.1:0-75311 GCA_032173675.1 Gastrolobium villosum | reverse complement strand
AATTTACAATATGCGTTTGATGGGACCTAATTAACCCTAAAATAAAAGGAACCCTAAAAGGAATAAATAATTAAGCATATGATTACCTCCCACCACCAATGCTACTCGAAACTCTTCTACATAGTGGTGCTCCACAACTCAGTTGGGACCCACTATTTCGTTGAGCTAGAGTAGTGTTTGAAGTGTAAGACACTTAGGGTGCTGGTTTAATGCTTAACTAAGACATAAGTTGCAGGCACAACCGGACTTATGTGCTTAGGGTAATGGTGCTAGGTTGGTTGCATGAGATGCACCACTAAGTGACAAAGAGTTGTCAACCTAATGTTAAGAGAGGGTATGAGATACTGTTGATAAAGATCAACCCATTATTTAAATTAATCTTGCGGTCTCAGACGGAGATTAAAATAAATAATCGCACTCTTAATCCCACTAAGGTAAAATCTAAAGTAGATTAACCCTAAGTCAAAAGGAAGGGTCATTGACTTAGATAAAATAGTGGGAGTGGCAAATTATTTCAAGTCTTTAATAATTTGCTTTTAACTACATAACCGTATATTAACTAAAACTATCTTTACATCCTTTTCAGCTTATAGTATGACTAATCCACTGTCACTGCGTTCAATACTCGATACGAATAAACTGACCGGTTCAAATTTTATGGACTGGTATCGGAACCTAAGAATAGTTCTAAGGGCCGAAAAGATTGCCTACGTTTTAGATGCTGTAATACCCGTAGCTCCACGGGAAGGGGAAGAAGGGTTTGCGGAATTTGATTTCGTAACCCACCAACAGCACTTGGATGACAATGTGATGGCAGTATGCATCATGTTGGCATCCATGTCGCCTGAACTGCAAAAGCAGCATGAGCATATGGATGCTCCCTCTATTATCGTACATCTCAAGGAGTTGTATGATATTAAAGGCAGGCATGAGAGGTATGAGGCCTCAAGAGAACTGTTCTCTTGTAGGATGACTGAGAGCATGTCTGTTGGCAGCCATGTTCTCAAGATGATCGGGCTGATTGAGAAGCTAGGAAACCTAGGCTTCATCATGGATGTCGACCTAAGTAATGACTTAGTCCTCACCTCACTTCCACCTTCCTTCAGTCAATTCATCATGAATTACAATATGCATGGGATGCAAGTGAGCTTGCCTGAGTTGTTAAGCATGTTAACAACAGCTGAAGTGTCTATCAAGAAGGATAGGACACAGGCTCTTCTGATTGGTGGGCCTAGCAAGGCCAAGGGAAAGGGTAAGGAGCCTGCAAAAGGTGACCCCCTTAAGCCCAAAGGAAAATCCAAGAAGAAGAAGTTTAAGAAGGCACCTAACGACAAGGGTGATGCTGAGTGCTTCCATTGTGGCAAGAAAGGCCACTGGAAGAGGAATTGTCCAGACTACCTGAACAATGTGAAGGACAAGAAGCATGGTGATGCTTCTGCCTCAGGTATTTTCATGATTGAGATAAATTATTCTTATGCTAGTCCATCCTCATGGGTATTGGATACCGGATGCGGTTCTCATATCTGCAATATGTTGCAGGTACTTAGGAGCCCAAGGAGATTGGATAGAAACGAGGTGGATCTCCGTGTTGGTAATGGAGCAAGAGTTGCTGCTCATTCAGTTGGAGATGCTGACCTTATTTTGCCTACGGGCCTTTTATTGCATTTGAATAATTGTCTTTATGTTCCGCATATTTCTAGAAACATTATTTCAATTTCTTGTTTAGAACAAGATGGTTATACTTTCAGTATTAGGGATGGTACTTTTTCTATCATTTTGAATGATATGGTTTACGGTACTGCTTCTTTAATAAATGGATTGTATGTGTTGGAAATGGGAAATGAAGTGCTCAATATAGATGTGAAACGACCTAGGACGGATAATCAATCTTATCTTTGGCACTGTAGACTAGGGCACATAAATGAAACAAGATTGTCTAGGATGCATAGAGATGGATACCTGGACTCCATGGATTTGGAATCCTATGGACAGTGTGAATCTTGTCTAGCTGGGAAAATGATTCAACAAAAGCCCAAAGGGCTTGAGAGTCATAGGGCTAGTGAGTTATTAGAACTCATTCATACTGATGTATGTGGCCCAATGTCTATTGAGGCTAGAGATGGATATTCTTATTTCATTACCTTTACAGATGACAAATCAAGATTTGGGTATATATACCTAATGAGATATAAATCTGAAGCGTTTGAAAAGTTCAAAGAGTTTAGGAATGAAGTGGAGAAACAACGTGGCAAGATGATTAAGACATTACGATCAGATCGTGGTTGTGAATATTTGAGCCACGAGTTTCAGGGTTATCTGAGAGAAAATGGAATTCTCTACAATTTACCGCTCCTTACACACCACACCAAAATGGTGTCTCCGAAGGAGAAACAAGACCTTGTTAGACATGGTTAGGTCTATGATGAGTGAGACTCAACTTCCAAAATCGTTTTGGGGATATGCCTTAGACACAGCGGCATACCTTCTAAATAGGGTACCGTCTAAATCTGTTCAGACCACACCATATGAGATATGGAGTGGTAAGAGACCCAACCTGAGTTACCTCAGGGTATGGGGATCGCCAGCTTATGTCAAAGCGTTGACATCAGACAAGCTTAGTGCTAAGAGTACTAAATGTCTATTTGTGGGGTATCCTAAAGGTAATAAGGGATACTACTTCTACTCCATGGAAGAACACAAAGTGTTTGTGTCAAAGAATGCTGAGTTCCTTGAGAAGGATTTGATCTCTCAAGGAGGCAGTGGGAGTAAGATTGATCTTGAAGAAGTGCAAGATCCACAAGAACAGATTGAGGAACCCGAGTCTGCTCCGCAGGCGACGTTCTCCAATGGAGAAGTAAACACACAACTCCGTAGATCTACGAGGGTCATCCATCCACCTGAAAGGTACGGGTTTGTGATTGAGAATCAGCAAACTGTTGAGGATGATGAACCAAGTAACTACGAGGAGGCGGTCAAAGATGTTGACTCCTCAAGATGGCTTGAAGCCATGGAATCTGAAATGGATTCGATGTATCAGAACAAGGTATGGACCTTGGTTCCTAAACCGCAAGGAATAGTTCCTATCGGTAATAAATGGGTCTTTAAAAGAAAGACTGATGCAGATGGCAACGTTCAGACCTACAAAGCTAGGTTGGTGGCGAAAGGGTATCGTCAAAGACAAGGAGTTGACTATGATGAAACTTTCTCACCAGTTGCCATGATCAAATCTATTAGGATCATGCTTGCAATAGCAGTATACCACGACTATGAAATTTGGCAAATGGATGTCAAGACCGCCTTCTTGAATGGGTTCTTGAAGGAGGAAGTGTACATGACACAACCTGAAGGCTTTGAAAACAAAGATCAGGAGCATATGGTATGCAAACTACAAAGGTCAATATATGGGCTAAAGCAAGCATCAAGGAGTTGGAATATACGTTTTGATGAAGTCGTTAAGAGTAACGGTTTTATCAAGAACGAGGATGAACCTTGTGTTTACAGAAAGGTTAGTGGGAGTAATGTCGTCTTCCTAGTGCTTTATGTAGATGACATATTGCTAATAGGAAATGACATCCCCACATTAAAAATAACGAAAGAGTGGCTTTCAGAAAAACTTTACCATGAAGGATTTGGGAGAGGCAGCCTTTATACTTGGTATAAAGATCTATAGAGATAGATCCAAGAGGCTGCTGGGTTTATCTCAATCCACGTACGTTGACAAGATGTTAAAAAGGTTTAGCATGGAAAGGTCGAAAAGGGGTTTTCTTCCTGTCAGTCATGGGGTACACCTATCAAGGGCTATGTGTCCTAAGTCACAGCCTGAGAAGGATCGCATGAGTGGAATTCCATACGCTTCGGCTATTGGATCCATCATGTATGACATGATATGTACGAGACCAGATGTCTCATATGCTTTAAGCATTACGAGCAGTTACCAGTCAGACCCTGGAGAGGGTCACTGGACGGCAGTCAAAACCATCCTTAAATACTTAAGAAGAACTAAGGATGCGTTTCTGGTCTATGGTGGGGTTAATGAGTTAACAGTGAAAGGGTTCACTGATGCCAGCTTTCAGAGTGACAAAGATGACTGCAAGTCACAGTCAGGATTCGTATTCACCTTAAATGGTGGGGCAGTGTCTTGGAAAAATTCCAAGCAGGAGACAACAGCAGATTCAACGACAGAGGCTGAATACATAACTGCTTCAGAAGCAGCTAAGGAGGCAGTGTGGATCAAGAAGTTCGTAAATGAACTAAAGGTGATTCCAAGCGTGGATGAGCCCATACAGTTGCTTTGCGACAACACAGGAGCCATTACGCAGTCAAAGGAACCTAGGTCTCATCAAAGATCTAAACACGTGCTCCGCAGATATCATTTGATTAGAGAAATCATTGATAGGAATGATGTAAAAATGGATTATGTTCCCACAGACGATAACCTGGCCGATTCTCTGACAAAGGCTGTTTCTCAGAGAAAACATTATAGTCATTATGAGGCTTTGGGCATACGACTTAGGTCTGATTGGCTCTAGGCCAAGTGGGAGCTTGTTAGCATATGGGTGTCCTAGAGACAATCTTTTGATTAAATAAAGGACACTAGATGTAGAACTTTGTTTGTCGCAAAAAAATGAAAGCACTATTTATTCAGTTTCATATTGTGTCTCGATATTACTGTTAATATTATATGAACGAACTGGATAAACCCCTTGGAATAGAACAGGTATCTCTTGAGTATCTGTGATGAGATCACGATCATGAGGATTCAAGGATATTGCATGTCTATTCCTAATTATATGTTCCTAGTCTAGAGACACTGAGTTTGGGGATCAGTGATCTCGAGTAAAGACTAGTACGACTTATCTACTTGTATATGGATACAAGGTAAAGACCTCATGAGCTGCAGATATGGAGATATCTTAGCTAAAGTCGTGGGTGGACCTATAAGAGTATAGCTCGCACTGAACAGACCCAAAAGAGACTCTATGAGGAAATCTCACAGATAGTGTCATTAAAGTAATCTCTTTATGTTTGGGTATGTCTTTCCTTAGACCAGAAGTTATTACCTAGACTATGTTCTTGAAGGCATGTTTTGATTGTATGCCTCGTCTGCCTGAAACATGGAGACTCATAGGTATACTGTTGGGCGTGTCCTTAAAGGGCACAGGGCTAGGGTAATAAGCTGAAGGAATTCGTCAAATCTCTGTGAGAGGTTAGGTTATCTGTAAATCGGAGAAATCGGGATGACATTTACAGGGACTCGGGAATCTATGCATAGAAAAAGAGATCATGAGATGATCTGCCTTTAGAGTCAGTAAATTAAAAATTCCCTATTTCGAATAAAGCTTACCCTAAACCGCAGGGGTTGATACATTTCCTTACCCTAGGTTAATGGGAAGATAACCGAGACGAAGGGAAATACATACGGTAACCAAATATGTGCAATAGGATGATCAAGTCATTAATCTGACTAGTTCTGGGGCAACAAAGCATTGCTAGTGCTCTGTGTTGTCATTAATTGGGTTGTGGGCTTGTTAGGCCCAAGCCCAGTTATGTCAGAAGCTAAGTTGGACCTAATGGGTCACACACTAACACCTTGTAGTCATGATGGACTAGCTTTAAAGGTATTGGGCCTAATAATGGTTGTTAGCCCAAGAAGCTGTTTGGAAGCCCACCTAAATGGGTGGGTGGTGCATGGAGCTTAGTAATGGGCTTGGATAGTCCAAGCCATTACTAATTAATTTAATTAGTTAAATTAATAATCAAATATTTGAATTTCGAATTTTGAATTTGAAATTTGAATTTAGAATTTGAATTTCGAAATTCGAATTTTGAATTTGAAATTGGAAATTTGAAATTTGAATTTGGATTTGAATTTTGAAATTCGAATTTTGAATTTGAAATTTGAAATTTTGAATTTTGAATTTTGAATTTGAATGTTTGAACGTTTTGAATTCAAGTGTTTGAATTCGAATTTGAATTGGTTTTGAAAAGTTGTTTCATAACAAAAGGATAAGACAGGATCTTATTGGAGCATATTCCTTGGATCAAGAAGCATCTTTGGAAGCACTTCCTTGGCTGTTTGGTGCGCAATTTTAAGTGATAAGGATGTCATCTTATCACTTAAAACAAAGCTCCATTCAGATTTGGTGGTTGAGGGAATCAGTGGGTGAGTTGATTCAAATTTTGAATGCAACTACTCAATATATTTGGACCCTTTCTAGGGCTGAATTATGCGCATGAAAAGTATATACTATATGATAGTTTATGAATTTAAGTTTAAATTATTTTGAAATTAATTTCATGTGGATAAGATTGGAGGTTGTTGGCAAAATTTATTTTGCAACAGCTCCACCTTATCCTCCCTAATCCATGCGCAAATTTCAAATGGTTTTGAAATTTTGTTTTCATTTTGAATGATTTAAATCCCTCCTCCTCTCCAAGTGTGCGCATAACACTTGTTCCTCACCTTAGGGTTTTGTAAAAACCTAGCCAACTCTCCTCCATCTATGCACCATTCTGTAGGGTAGTTCACTACACCTTTCCAAACAGAATACCTAGTCTCCACCTTCACCACTTGTGCGCATAGCAAGCCTCATTGTGGTGTTCATCTGATGGCTTTCAAGAAAGGGTTCTTGCATCATTGACGAACGGTGGTGTGGATCACCATTAGAGGGTTTGAACCCTTCAAGCCTGACATCTGATCTCCCTGACTGATCAGGCCAAAAACAAGGTAACATCATGCTGTCTTAAAGCATGAACCTATGTGTTCATGTATGTTCCGCAGTAAAATTTTTGTTTTACACCTTACATGCATCGGCCTTCAAAGGCCAGTTTACTTTCATGTGTGGGCTGAGTTCTTTGTGTGAGAAGAGTGGAGGTCATGATCATGGCATTTTAAGGTCCAAGAAGCAACCTTTAGTGCTTCAAGGAACCATTTTGATGATGAAAGGTCCAAGCTTGTTGGGCATTTTCGTTCTTTGGTGAAGTCAGAACCTAGGTGCTGTATTGGAGACCTCCTTACTGTCTCATTTTCGGATTTTTGGAGCTTAGAGGTATACCATGAACACCTCTTTGTTTTTTGATGAATTTAAGCTTGTTTAAGCAATTAAAAATCGTGACTTGAACCATTTGATTAAAGGAATGTGTTTTTGGGTTCATAACATGTTATTAAACATCTGTTTAAGGAGTTCTTGGACTCCAGATCGAGTTTGAATCATTGGAGGTCGATTTTACCTTTAAAACTCAGTTTTCTGCATTCTGTCGAAGAAGTATTCAAATACTTTTCGTGAAGTATTCGAATACTTTTCTGGGAAAATGCAGTAATCGAATACTTCGCGAGACAGCAGCGACATAGTTTAGTAAAATTGCGATATCTCGAGCTACAGAGCTCTAAATTGAGTGAGGTTTGGACCTATGTGAAGCTAACACATAGGGCTACAACCCTGTAAAGTTTCAGATCCATTGAATTAGTGGATTTCTATTAATTTATGTTTGAAGTCGCGACCCCATTGCTGGAAATTCAGCTTGTTGTAAGAACTTTGCAAAAAACATAACCGGAGTTATACAACTCCGAATGAGACATAAAGTATATCGTTGGAAACCTCAAGATGTCTATTTTAACATTGTAAATATTAGAATATTAATATTGATATAATTATTGGTCAAACAGATTGTGATTCTGCTGTGTTTGGACTTTGAGTTTGTGCGGACTCTTGGCTTGGATAGCTAGCTTGCAAGGTAAGCTTTCGTGTCCTCGGTTTAGCCATATTGTGGTTCCACTATGTCCCATGGGGATGTGGTTTATGCATGTTGTGTTACATGCTTTGATGTTTTGAAAATGCTATTGAGCTATTATATGCAATGTGCTTTTATGATATGCATGTGATGTCCACCTATACGGTAAGCCTGAGTATGTGGTACATACAAGATGGTGAGGCTGTGGGTGAGGTGCAAGCGGTGTTCCTTGTACTTATGTGGGTATAGACGTATTCCTGCATTTCTCTGGCCAGTTGATTGTATAAACACACATGGCATGAATATCTGTTGCACTGCATAGTTTTGGAACTTATATTGTAAATACTGTTTTTGAACTTATATTACACATGTAAGTGAACTTGGGGTGGAAGATCCTTGAGGACCCCTTGCCTTACTGAGATTTCTTGTTTAGAGATCTCACCCCACGTTTGGGGACGCTTATTTCAGGTTCAGGTAATGTTGAGGGCTCAGGTGGCAGGAGGCCAGAGCTGAGTTAGATTTATCTGTGCTTTGCTGATATGATGGTTGTTGGTTAATTGACTGTTGTTTATGTTTTCAGTTATGATTATATTGAGACTGTTGTTGGGCATTGTGCCTTATTTGGTGAGCATGGGGTTTGTCCATGCCACATGGATTGTTATTGTCTTTTTAGCTAAAGTTGTATTAATGTATAAGGATTTTGGTCCAGGCTATGTGTTGTAGTCCTGTGACTTAGATACTCACTTATCTATTATACACGAGGTATTTCAGTTAGTTGTCTTGCAATTTACATACAGGCAGTATTTTATGAAATTGATTAAGTAACCAAGATGGCTAAGGTTAATGACGTCATAATTGGACTAAAGAAAAAGTTATTCCGCATTTTAATTAAGCGTGGCTTAATACGATAGTATGTTAACAATCCGGGTTAACACGGGCTGTTACATTTTATGGTATCAGAGCACTTTCTAGGGAAAAGCCTGTATGTATTGCAATAACTTAGGATGTTTCGTCGCGTGTCTACTTTGTGTTCTCTCTGATTGGTGTGTGTTATGATAATGCATATGTGACCACATGGCGTGGGCCTGATCAACTCATTCTTTGTGTAACTTATGAAAAGTCATGGTGCCACCAAGGAGGAACCCTAGTACGAGCGAGGATCAACCGGATCCTATCCTGGCTGCATTAGCTGAGATGCAGGCGGCCCGACTAGTCGACCAGGAGGCCACGAGATTGGCAAACCAGGCGATGCTGGACGCCATCAGAGAGGCGAACCAGAGAGCCACTGCTGAGGTTCTGGAGGAAAACCGGATGGCCAACATGACTATGATGAGGGTCATGTTGGAGGAGTTGAGGGCTGGTCCTGCTGCTGGCCAGTGTCCTCCACCACCTCCACCGCCGCCACCGCCTCCACCTCCGCCTAGTTAACAGGAGGACACCCAGAGTCAGATGGGTGAGGGCAGTCATTTGACGGGGGCTTTGCAGACCATCCCCATATTTGCTGAGGATCCTGACGAGATCGACCGCAGGCTGAATGCTTTCCGCAAGCATAAGCCACCTTCTTTCGACGGATCATATGATCCCATTGCTGCTGCCAGATGGTTACAGGCGTTGGACAAGATCTTCCGGATCATGCAGTGTACCGATCCGCAGAAGCTGATGTTTGCCACTTACATGCTGGAGGGCGAGGCCCATGAGTGGTGGACCAACATTTCTCTCATCTACGAGATGCAGGGTCATGTGATGACGTGGCCGTTCTTCGAGGAGTGTTTTCTGGGTCAGTATTTCCCGTATGATGCACAGGAGAGGAAGCAAGGGGAGTTTGACCGTTTGGTTCAGGGCTCATTGTCAGTCGACGAGTACCTGGCCAAGTTTAACGAGCTGGTGAAGTTTTCACACTTCAGGATGGCGAGGCCTACTCCTACATTCTTGGCGGCTAAGTTCCGCAGGGGACTTAGTGAGGATATTGCTGGTTACTTAGCTGGGTCTGCTTCCAGAGGTTTTGGGACACTGGTTCAGCAGTGTCGTGATATTGAGGACTTCTACATCACGAGTAAGGCAAAGAAGGCCAAGACGGATGAGACGACAACGACGATGATGAAGGTAGCTGGTGGTTCCACTTCTTGGCGAGACAAGAAGTTTGGGAACAAGGGAAAGGGCAAACAGTTGGCGGTTAAGCAAGCGCCAAATCAGTTTAAAAAGACTTTCACTCAGGGAAAAACAGCGAGACCTCCTGCTCCCAGATGCTCGGGATGCGGGAAGTCACACTTTGGGCCTTGTTCTACCGGACAGCTGATATGCTTCCAGTGTGGCAAGGAGGGCCACTATTCCAGAGATTGCCCGACGGTGAGAGTTGCTGCAGTGCAGGCTGTGCCATTGCAGATGGTTCCTACTGGGGCACCAGCAGTGCCACCTACTACGGGGCATGTGTACACCCTTGATCGTCAGCAGTCGGACAGAGCTCCGAACTTGGTCAGAGGTACTGTTACCATTGGTGGTTCAGCTGTTGATGTATTGTTTGATTCCGGGGCAACGTACTCTTTTGTTGCTACCCCTATTGCTGTGGGGCTTGAGTTGCCCAGTGATGTGCTTTCTCCACCGATGCGGGTGACCACCGCCACCGGAGAAAAATGTTTGACCTCCACTATTCATCACGATGTAGCGTTTCAGTGGGATGGCCGTGACTTCTCGGTAGATCTGATAGGATTGCCGATGGCCAACTTGGAGATAATTCTGGGCATGGATTGGTTGTCCAGAAACTGTGCATTGATTGATTGCTGTGCCAAGAGAGTGGTGATGTCTCCGGGTGGGTCCACAGCCAGTTCCTCACCGTTCATTTCAGTCCTGCAGGCGAGGAGGGCCTTGAGAGCAGGGGCATTTGGCTATGTTATGTTGGGAGGTTTGGTGAGTGGGACACAGGAGGATCTCACTGGCATTCCTGTGGTGAGGGAATTCCTCGAGGTGTTTCCCGAGGAGATTCCTGAGTTTCCACCGCAGAGGGAGATAGAGTTCTCCATAGATTTATTGCCTGGTGTGGGGCCTATTTCATTGGCTCCATACCGGATGTCGCCACCGGAGTTGGCAGAGCTGAAGAAGCATATTGAGGAGCTTTCAGCGAAAGATTTCATTCGGCCGAGTGTGTCTCCTTGGGGAGCACCGGCTATTTTTGTGAAAAATAAAGATGGGACCATGCGGTTGTGCACCGACTACAGACAGTTAAACAAGGTGATAATCAAGAACAAGTATCCCCTCCCACGCATTGATGATTTGCTGGATCAGCTCAGGGATGCTTGCGTATATTCCAAGATTGATCTCCGGTCCGGTTACCATCAGATACGGGTAAAGCCGGAGGATGTCCCAAAAACAGCGTTTCGCTCGAGGTACGGGCATTATGAGTACTTGGTGATCCCGTTTGGACTCACCAATGCACCCGCAGTGTTCATGGACTACATGAACAGGATCTTCCAGCCGTACCTGGATCAGTTTGTGATCGTCTTCATTGACGACATCTTGATTTACTCCAAGACAGAGGAGGAGCATGCTGAGCACTTGAAGATTGTTTTGCATGTGTTGAAAGAGAAAAAGCTATATGCTAAGCCGTCAAAATGTGAGTTTTGGCTCAAGGCGGTGAAATTTCTGGGTCATTTGATTTCTGCTGATGGCGTTGCAGTTGATCCTAACAAGATTGAAGCCGTGATGGATTGGGAAAGGCCCAAGACGGTTACAGAAGTGAGAAGCTTCTTAGGTTTGGCAGGGTACTACAGGAGGTTCATAGAGGGATTCTCCAAGATGGTGCTACCGATGACTCGCCTTACCTAAAAGGAGACTCCATTCGTGTGAACACCTGAGTGTGAGGAGTGTTTCCAGGAGTTGAAGGAGAGACTGACTACTGCTCCTGTGTTAGTCCTTCCCGATTGAGTTATATTGCGATGCCTCAGGAAAGGGGTTAGGCTGTGTGTTGATGCAGAAAGGAAAAGTTGTTGCTTATGCTTCAAGACAGTTGAAACCTCAAGAGGAGAACTACCCGACTCACGACTTGGAGTTGGCAGCCATTGTTTTTGCTTTCAAGATTTGGAGGCATTACCTGTTTGGCATGAAGTTTGCTGTATTCAGTGACTACAAGAGTGAAAGTAAACTGGCTTTTGAAGGCCGATGCATGTAAGGTGTAAAACAAAAATTTTACTGCGGAACATACATGCACACATAGGTTCATGCTTTAAGACAGCATGATGTTACCTTGTTTTTGGCCTGATCAGTCAGGGAGATCAGATGTCAGGCTTGAAGGGTTCAAACCCTCTAATGGTGATCCACACCACCGTTCGTCAATGATGCAAGAACCCTTTCTTGAAAGCCACCAGATGAACACCACAGTGAGGCTTGCTATGCGCACAAGTGGTGAAGGTGCAGGCTAGGTATTCTGTTTGGAAAGGTGTAGTGAGCTACCCTACAGAATGGTGCATAGATGGAGGAGAGTTGGCTAGGTTTTCCCAAAACCCTAAGGTGAGGAACAAGTCATGTTATATGCGCACACTTGGAGAGGAGGAGGGATTTAATTCATTCAAAATGAAAAACAAACTTTCAAATTGCTTTGAAATTTGCGCATAGAACAGTGAGATAAGGTGGAGCTGTTGCAAAACTAACTTTGCCAACAACCTCCAATCTTATCCACATGAAATTAAGTTCAAAATAATTTAAACTTAAATTCATAAACTATCATATAGTATATACTTCTCATGCGCATAATTCAGCCCTAGAAGGGGTCCAAATATATTGAGTAGTTGCATTCAAAATTTGAATCAACTCACCCACTGATTCCCTCAACCACCAAATATGAATGGAGGTTTGTTTTAAGTGATAAGATGACATTCTTATCACTCAAATTTGCGCACCAAACAGCCAAGGAAGTGCTTCCAAAGATGCTTCCTGTTGATCCAAGGAATATGCTCCAATAAGATCCTGTCTTATCCTTTTGTTATGAAACAACTTTTCAAAACCAATTCAAATTTGAATTCAAACACTTGAATTCAAACGTTCAAACATTCAAATTCAAAATTCAAAATTCAAAATTTCAAATTTCAAATTCAAAATTCGAATTTCAAAATTCAAATTCAAATTCAAATTTCAAAATTCAAATTTCAAATTTCGAATTTTAAAATCAAAATTCGAATTTCGAAATTCCAATTCTAAATTCAAATTTCAAAATTCAAATTTCAAATTCAAAATTCGAAATTCAAATATTTGATTATTAATTTAACTAATTAAATTAATTAGTAATGGCTTGGACTATCCAAGCCCATTACTAAACTCCATGCACCACCCACCCATTAAGGTGGGCTTCCAAACAGCTTCTTGGGCTAACAACCATTATTAGGCCCAATACCTTTAAAGCTAGTCCATCATGACTACAAGGTGTTAGTGTGTGACCCATTAGGTCCAACTTAGCTTCTGACATAACTGGGCTTGGGCCCAACAAGGCCACAACCCAATTAATGACAACACAGAGCACTAGCAATGCTTTGTTGCCCCAGAACTAGTCAGATTAATGACTTGATCAACCTATTGCACATATTTGGTTGCCGTATATATTTCCCTTCGTCTCGGTTATCTTCCCTTTAACCTAGGGTAAGGAAATGTATCAACCCCTGAGGTTTAGGGTAAGCTTTATTCGAAATAGGGAATCTTCAATTTACTGACTCTAAAGGCAGATCATCTCATGATCTCTTTTACTATGCATAGATTCCCGAGTCCCTGTAAATGTCATCCCGATTTCTCCGGTTTACAGATAACCTAATCTCTCACAGAGATTTGACGAATTCCTTCAGCTTATTACCCTAGCCCTGTGCCCTTTAAGGACACGCCCAACAGTATACCTATGAGTCTCCATGTTTCAGGCAGACGAGGTATACAATCAAAACATGCCTTCAAGAACACAGTCTAGGTAATAACTTCTGGTCTAAGGAAAGACATACCCAAACATAAAGAGATTACTCTAATGACACTATCTGTGAGATTTCCTCATAGAGTCTCTTTTTGGGTCTGTTCAGTGTGAGCTATACTTTTATAGGTCCACCCACGACTTTAGCTAAGATATCTCCATATCTGCAGCTCATGAGGTCTTTACCTTGTATCCATATACAAGTAGATAAGTCGTACTAGTCTTTACTCGAGATCACTGATCCCCAAACTCAGTGTCTCTAGACTAGGAACATATAATTAGGAATAGACATGCGAAATCCTTGAATCCTCACGATCGTGATCTCATCACAGATACTCAAGAGATACCTGTTCTATTCCAAGGGGTTTATCCAGTTCGTTCATATAATATTAACAATAATATCGAGACAGAATATGAAACTGAATAAATTGTGCTTTATTTATTTGCGACAAACAAAGTTCTACATCTAGTGTCCTTTATTTAATCAAAAGATTGTCTCTAGGACACCCATATGCTAACAAAGAGCCTGAAATATCTGTTTGACCAGAAGGAGTTGAACATGAGACAGCGGAGATGGATGGAGTTCTTGAAGGACTACGACTTTGAGTTGAGGTATCATCCTGGCAAGGCCAATGTGGTAGCCGATGCTTTGAGTCGGAAATCCGTGAGCTTATCCAGCTTGATGATGAGCGACTATGAGGTGATCGAAAAGTTTAGAGACTTGAGAGTGAACTCCTTGTTTGGGGGCGAACTACTTGAGTTGGAAACAGCAAAAGTGATTAATGAGCTGATGGAAAAGATTAAAGAGGCGCAAGTGCAAAGAGAGTGCCTTATATGTCAGAAAGTAAAGATTGAGCACCAGAAACCGTCTGGTAAACTTCAACCTCTTAAGATTCCATAGTGGAAGAGGGAGAGTATTTCCATGGAGATCGTGGTGGGATTGCCGAAGACTCAGGCTGGTTGTGACTCTATCTGGGTCATTGTGGACAGATTGACCAAGTCTGCCCATTTTCTTCCAATGAAGGTGAGCTTCACTACAGAGCAGTTGGCCAAGCTATATGTCCGCGAGATTGTGAGGCTTCACGGGGTGCCCGAGAGTATCATCAGTGATAGGGACCCGAAGTTCACATCTCGGTTCTGGGAGGCGCCACAGGAGGCTTTTGGTACGCAGTTGAGATTGAGTACCGCCTATCACCCTCAGACTGACGGACAGACTGAGCGGACCATCCAAACATTGAAGGACATGTTGAGAGCTTGCACATTGGAGCAGGGTTCTGCATGGGATAGGTACCTTCCGTTGGTAGAATTCTCGTACAACAACAGTTTTCATGCTAGTTTGGGCATGGCACCCTACGAGGCGCTGTATGGTAGGAGGTGTCGGACTCCTACCTGATGGTCTGAGGTTGGAGACAAAGAGCTATTTGGCTTGGACTTTGTCCAAGATACTACCCAGCAGATCCAGATGATCAGGGAAAGGTTGAAGCAGGCGCAGAATCGCCAGAAAAGCTACTACGATGACAAGCATCGTCCACTGGAGTTCAGTGAGGGTGAGCACGTGTTTGTGAGACTTTCACCTGTCACCGGTGTTGGACGGGCACTCGGAGTGAGGAAGTTGAGCCCGCGATTCATTGGGCCCTACCAGATCCTTGGTAGAGTAGGACCTGTTGCCTATCGACTTGCCTTACCTCCGAACTTAGCCAACATCCACGACGTGTTTCACGTGTCTCAGCTTCGGAGGTATATAGCAGATCCTTCGCACGTGGTGCAACCAGATGATGTGGAGGTTCGGGAGAACCTAAAGACTCCCGTCGGACCACTCAAGATTCTCGATCGAGGCGAGAAGCAGCTTAGAAGCAAGACTATTCCGATGGTCAAGGTGCAGTGGACTGGGCGTAGTCCCGAGGAGTGCACATGGGAGCGAGAGGATGAGCTTCTCTGGCAGTATCCCGACTTTCGAGACAGGTATGTTTCTGATTTTGAGGACAAAATCCTTAAAAAGGTGGGGTGAATGTAAGAACTCGCACCGTTAATTAAGGTAATTAGTGAATTAATTATGATAATTAGGAAATGATTCCATAATTGACCTGAATAATTATTATTGGGCTTAAATAATCATACTGAGTGAGTAAAAATGCTGAAAGTCGATTTTCGGAAGAAAAGCGCAGATACCGGTTCTGCTACCCGGTATAAATGCGTACCGGAAAAGTATCCCGGAAAATTATAACGAATACATGATAATTACTAGAATATTATGTAGGACTTGTAAAACAAGTTTCAAGTCAAAATAATGTAATCTGATGCCAGAACTGATACTGGCTATGGAAAAGCGCGTACCGGAAAGGTGCTCCGAAAAATAAAATAAAAATATGATAAATCTTAGAAAAATGTGTAGGTCTAGATTCCAAAGTTTGGGATCAAGATCTTTTGCGTTGCTATTAAGGCTAATACTGCGCTTAAGTGACCAATTGCCTATATATTCATTAGTTTGGGCATCAAACCCTAAAAACCTCCAGCCTCTATGTGACTCCCTTGGGTGGCTGCATAGTGGTTACTATACCAATTCCTTCTCCTTCACCATTTCTTGAATTTGAGATCATTTCCCTCACCATTCTTCTCTTTAACACCTAGGGTGAGTGTGCTTGTGCTTGGTGAGAGTAAAGAGTGACCTTTGGGAGAGTGTCTAGCTACTGTGTTTGGCTGTGGGGGCTGAGTTCTTTGTGTGAGAAGAGTGGAGGTCATGATCATGGCATTTTAAGGTCCAAGAAGCAACCTTTAGTGCTTCAAGGAACCATTTTGATGATGAAAGGTCCAAGCTTGTTGGGCATTTTCGTTCTTTGGTGAAGTCAGAACCTAGGTGCTGTATTGGAGACCTCCTTGTTGTCTCATTTTCGGATTTTTGGAGCTTAGAGGTATACCATGAACACCTCTTTGTCTTTTGATTAATTTAAGCTTGTTTAAGCAATTAAAAATCGTGACTTGAACCATTTGATTAAAGGAATGTGTTTTTGGGCTCATAACATGTTATTAAACATCTGTTTAAGGAGTTCTTGGACTCCAGATCGAGTTTGAATCATTGGAGGTCGATTTTACCTTTAAAACTCAGTTTTCTGCATTCTGTCGAAGAAGTATTCGAATACTTTTCGTGAAGTATTCGAATACTTTTCTGGGAAAATGCAGTAATCGAATACTTCGCGAGACAGCAGCGACATAGTTTAGTAAAATTGAGATATCTCGAGCTACAGAGCTCTAAATTGAGTGAGGTTTGGACCTATATGAAGCTACCACATAGGGCTACAACCCTGTAAATTTTCAGATCCATTGGATTAGTGGATTTCTCTGAATTTATGTTTGAAGTGGCGACCCCTTTGCTGAAAATTCAGCTTGTTGTAAGAACTTTGCGAAAAACATAACCGGAGTTATACAACTCCGATTGAGACATAAAGTATATCGTTGGAAACCTCAAGATGTCTAGTTTAACATTGTAAATATTAGAATATTAATATTGATATAATTATTGGTCTAAAACAGATTGTGATTCTGCTGTGTTTGGACTTTGAGTTTGTGCGGACTCTTGGCTTGGATAGCTAGCTTGCAAGGTAAGCTTTCGTGTCCTCGGTTTAGCCATGTTGTGGTTCCACCATGTCCCATGGGGATGTGGTTTATGCATGCTGTGTTACATGCTTTGATGTTTTGGAAATGCTATTGAGCTATTATATGCAATGTGCTTTTATGATATGCATGTGATGTCCACCTATACGGTAAGCCTGAGTATGTGGTACATACAAGATGGTGAGGCTGTGGGTGAGGTGCAAGCGGTGTTCCTTGTACTTATGTGGGTATAGACGTATTCCTGCATTTCTCTGGCCAGTTGATTGTATAAACACACATGGCATGAATATCTGTTGCACTACATAGTTTTGGAACTTATATTGTAAATACTGTTTTTGAACTTATATTACACATGTAAGTGAACTTGGGGTGGAAGATCCTTGAGGACCCCTTGCCTTACTGAGATTTCTTGTTTAGAGATCTCACCCCACGTTTGGGGACGCTTATTTCAGGTTCAGGTAATGTTGAGGGCTCAGGTGGCAGAAGGCCAGAGCTGAGTTAGATTTATCTGTGCTTTGCTGACATGATGGTTGCTGGTTAATTGACTGCTGTTTATGTTTTCAGTTATGATTATATTGAGACTGTTGTTGGGCATTGTGCCTTATTTGGTGAGCATGGGGTTTGTCCATGCCACATGGATTGTTATTGTCTTTTTAGCTAAAGTTGTATTAATGTATAAGGATTTTGGTCCAGGCTATGTGTTGTAGTCCTGTGACTTAGATACTCACTTATCTATTATACACGAGGTATTTCAGTTAGTTGTCTTGCAATTTACATACAGGCAGTATTTTATGAAATTGATTAAGTAACCAAGATGGCTAAGGTTAATGACGTCATAATTGGACTAAAGAAAAAGTTATTCCGCATTTTAATTAAGCGTGGCTTAATACGATAGTATGCTAACAATCCGGGTTAACACGGGCTGTTACATTATGCAACTCGGCTAGATGGGGATCAAAGTAAAGGAGAAGAAAAGGTTGCTACTGAGGAGGTTGTTGTTGAGGTGGACAGTATGATGCAGGATCAAATGGAGGAGCTAACTGATAAAGGGCTGGGATGCCGGTTTATTTTATAATTCTTGTTTTGGGGGCTATAAGCCTCATTTATGGTGCAATGAATATTGCTGGGCTCTCTCTCGTTTTCTTTTTTATTTCTAATATTTTGTGTCATTTGCATGCACTATTTTACAATTAACACTTTCTGAATTTGACCGTCTTTTGAGTCACTGTTTTAATTATATCTTTAATACGATAATATGCTCTTCATTGCCTAATTTTTAGGCTTCTTTAATAACTCGAATATACTTTCGAGCTTTTCAAATCATTTCAGATTGTATTATATTATATCTATCAACTCGGATATGAATTTCGAGTGTATCGTTGACCTGGCCATGGTCAAGCTATATTATATGGATTCCGCGCTTTTATTTGTCTAGTCTTAATTTCTAGGACATTCCTTTATTTTAACTTAGCATTTATTTTTGCGAAGTTCCTATTTAAGAAAGGAAAATATTGATCCCTTCGATTTGTAATCAGGGTTTCGTTACCTAGATTTTATCCGAGTAAAGGCAATACTGTCACATGTTCTGGCTTGGTTCAATTACCATGATTTTTTAGGGGTGTTCGTGGTCTGGATTGGATTGGTTTTAGAAGCAAAAATCATCTGATCCAGTCACTTCATTTTGATCATGAAATCATTCATTTAGTTTGGATTTTTTTTCAAATCTAGTCCAATTTTATTAGGTTTGGATTGAATCGGATCTCAATTTTTTGAAAGCCTACAATTTGTATGATGATTATTGATGCTTACCGGCAAGTATACCGATCTCACAAGTAATATAATGATAAGAAAAGTTCGTCTCCACAGGGATTGGGATCAAACATCAAATAAACTTTCTCTTAAACAATGTAAGAGTTCAAAAGGGTTTGTTTTTGACAAATAATGTCGATTTGGGGAAAACTGAGAACTGAAAATAAAGACTTATTTTTGGGATTTTATTATGAATAAAAACAATAGAACTGAGGTTTGATTTGAAAATATTTTAGAAAACATTGTAGCCAGGGTTCATTCACCATGATCCCCGCTTTTTACTCCGATTGATTTATAATAATCATGTATATAATCACTCAGATAAATTATCATCTAAAAAGATTTAATAGTTAACCCCCAATTCCTTGCAAAGTTAACCCTATAACCCCAATTGGAACCCCAATTCCTTGCAATGTTTCGCATAGATTTAAGCATTAAACGCGATAAATTAAACGTATGCAATTAGATAAAATGTCTATTCCTAGCACTCATACAGATTCTTACCCTACTCCCTTTCTAGATCAAAACACCAATAATACTATCTAGGGTTCTAATCCTGTAACGCCCTCCCTTGTATGCATCCAAGAGAGTCGTTTGCTAAGCGGAATTAGAGTCGTTAACGTCACATGAGCTAACAAAGCAGTATACACGTCCGTATAAAAATTTCAGCACTTAAATTCTTTTCACAAAGGTTTTCCAAAATAGCCATTGTTCATAAAAGTTCAAGCTAACATAAATATGATAAAGACTACAGTCATCCAAAAGTACCGAAACATTAATCATTACAGTTATCCATTTAAACAAACAGCAACACTGATAATCCACGCATCAGCAATCAACAGCAAAATATTACTCCTTCAAATGCTCTTGCGTCCTCCTGCCATTTTGGAAAAATAGCAGCCCCGAAGGGGTGAGAATAATCCCAGTAGTGTGGCAATAAAACCAGTAATATAACAGTATTAACTAGGCACAAAATCATAAACAGTCACTTCAACATATCCTTGTTCCTTTTCATTTTATCATATTCATATATTGCGTATATAACGCCTTTCCTTTGCGCTTTTAGCACCGTCGTGCGCGCACTTCACAGTGGAATCAAATATCCCTTGGCACCTGAGCTCCATGTGGATTCCAACTGTGGGCCTATGCGGACTGATGCCAAGTGTCCCATACCCCGGTACCTTGGGGATGCCTATATGATGCTTGCTCATACACATGGTCCTGTACATAACTATTCTAAAACAAGGCCTATATGATTTTGATACATGCATGTCATGCTATGCTTTCACACACACAAAGCGTAAAAATGCGGTATGATGTAAGGTGCATGCATATATACCTTTCATATGCGTTATGCTGCCACATAACGTCTTTACCTCATAATCATATAGCCCTCAGGCACATTTTAGGCAGTTTCCTTTCATCATAATGGAACATAATATTTTTACGGCATATGGAGCATCATGTTACAATTCTATACCAGTAGTCAATAGTCACATTAGGCATCATCGCCTGACACTTACCTTTGCTTGCCTTAAATATTACCAAACAGCAGCGAAGTATCTCACTTCTTAAGCGCACCTAAATCAGTTACAACTAATCATTTACAGTGGCTATTTACAGCAGAAACAGAGAACATACAGCAGTGTCTTACAGCAGCAAAACAGTGAGCATACAGCAGTGTTTACAGCAGCAAAACAGTGAGCATTTACAGCAGCAAAACAGTGAACATACAGCAGTGTTTACAGCAGCAAAACAGTGAGCATACAGCAGTGTTTACAGCAGCAAAACAGTGAGCATACAGCAGTGTTTACAGCAGCAAAACAGTGAGCATACAGCAGTGTTTACAGCAGCAAAACAGTGAACATACAGCAGTGTTTACAGCAGCAAAACAGTGAACATACAGCAGTGTTTACAGCAGCAAAACAGTGAACATACAGCAGTGTTTACAGCAGCAAAACAGTGACGTTTTAAACAGAAACAGTGACGTTTTTAAAACAGAAACAGTGGCGTTTTTAAAACAGAAACAGTGGCACTTTGAACTTCCAAAACAGTGGCATAAATCTTGGTTTTTGGACATTGAAACAGTGGCATATTATGCGTAGAAACAGTGGCATTTGATGACTAAAACAGTGGCCTTTCATGCATAAAAATAGTGGTATTTTAAGCATAGAAACAGTGACATTTGATGACTAAAACAGTGGCCTTTTGTGCATAAAAACAGTGGCATTTTAAGCATGGAAACAGTGACTTTTGATGACTTAAACAGTGACCTTTTATGCATAGAAACAGTGGCATTTGATGAGTAAAACAGTGGCATTTCATGCATAAAAACAGTGGCTTAGGGAGCACTAAAACAGTGACATATATGTGCAGAAACAGTGGCATATAATGTGCAGAAACAGTGGCATGTAATGTGCAGAAACAGTGGCATATATGTGCAGAAACAGTGGCATAAAAGGGTGACTTTGAGGAACCGAAACAGTGGGCATTTCTCCTTCAAAACAGTGGCACATCAAACCGAAACAGTGGCACATTTCTTCTTTAAAACAGTGGCATATCCATACAAGAAATAGTGGCATAAGCTTAAACATAACCATAAGATTTTTATGCATACAAATCATCATGAAATGACTCCATACTTATACTTTAATCATGCTCCACCAAGGATCCAAAGCAACACATATACGATGAGACATTCAAGCACACTTACATGACTACACAAAGAAAGAGTTCTAAGTTCAAGGCCTACCTCTTGTAGCACACACTTCACCACACCCTTCTAGCTCTACTTCACAACAAGTCCTCTCTTCCTAGGAGGTTCTATGCGCAACCAAGGTGAGGATGGACAACTTGGGCAGCTTCAAAGTAAGAGGAACAAAGCTGGACAGTGAGAGGAAAGGAGGAGAAACTCACACTCCACTAGTGTCTAGGCCACGGTTTTAAGGTGAGGGAAGGAGGGAGTTGGCTTGGTCTTTCTTCCTCCTAAGGTTCTTGCAATGCTAAGCTAGAGTGTGAGGGAGAGGGGGGAGGAGTTGGCTGCACAAGTAGATGGGGGCAGCCCCTATTGTGCGCAAATTTAAAGGGAGAAGGAAGGAGGTTGCAATGATTTAACATCATGGTAAAAATCTGATTGCTTGAAGAAGTGGGGCTGCACACAAGGGTTGAACAAGTAAGGAGCTTGCTTCTAGCATACTCTAGGCACATGCAAAAGGGGTGGAAGAGATAAGTTCAGATCTGAGTTAGTGATACAAGTCAGAATTTTCTCATACAAAAGACCAAACTATGCGCATAGGTGAGGGTGTGAGGGAGGTTCACTAAGTCAACAAGTAATTCCACTAGGTGGCAGCCAAAAATCTGCATTTTAGGCAGCCTTGGTGCGCAATGATGATAGGAAAGAGGTGCATCATGAGTGTAGATTTGTGACAGCCCAAATTCAGATTTTGGAGCTGCACAAAATGATGAAAATGCAGCCAAAAATCCTCTTATGATGCATGTGAAAACAAGGCAGGTTTGGCTTATGATGGGCTGCAAAAAGCTTGCCAAAAATCTGCACAAAACAGTCTCATGATGGAGGGTGTAAGTGGTTCTCCAAGTCAACAAGTTAGGCAGTTTGTGTCATAAAAAAAATCTGCACCAAGGCCCCTCCCATGTGCGCCTAAATGGGGAAATATGCAGCCTAAAATCATGCTCAAAGGTCCATGTGTCTTCCATGCAATGAGGTTTAAATCAAGTGATGCATAAACAAGGTGAGGTGGTGGTTTAACAAGAGGAAATGGCAGCTTATTAAGTCCTTAATCACACTCTCTTGTGCGCATGAAAGGGTGGGAATTATCCTTGCCATGTGAGAGTTACTTGATACACAAGACACCTTAGTTGGACAAGGCTTAGGGAAGATAAGGGTGGACACAACCTTGGGCTGAACTAGCTTGATCCAAGAGCCATCCTTGGGCCATTGGCCACACACACAAAGGATCCAAACACACAAGTCCAAAAGCAACAAGTCCACACACACACTAGCCCACTACCAAAGTCCACTAAGCACTAAAGCCTTCTAACACACACTCACATTACTCATATGATTAAATTCACATGTCTACTTATGTACCCTCCTATGGTTTAATTTAATTAATTACCTTAGTCTCATCCAAGGATAAAGGTCAAACAATTCACAAGTCATTACACATAAACCATACATCCGAATTCTACACATGTACCTATAGCATGTAGTACTTATGTATTCTACTAATTATGCGGGATGTTACACTCTCCCCACCAAATAGGAATTTTGTCCGCAAAATAAACTTACTTAAGAGCTAAACAGTTCTGGATAGCGCTTCTGAATGTCGTCCTCGCGCTCCCAAGTGGCTTCAGCTTCCGATCTGTTGTTCCATAATACTTTCACCAAAGGAATCTCTTTAGAACGGAGTCGCTTGACGGATCTTTCAAGAATTTGGAACGGTTGCACTTGATAAGTCAGATTTTCCTTTAGTTCCACTTCTTCCGGCTGTAATACGTGAGATGGATCAGAGAGGTACCTACGTAGCTGTGACACATGAAATACATTGTGAATTCCTGACAAATTGGGTGGTAAGGCCAACCGGTATGCAGACTCTCCAATCCGGTCCATAATCAGATACGGTCCTAAGTACCGTGGACTTAACTTCTTTACTCCCATTCTCCTTCCGAGTCCCGATGTAGGTGTGATTCTCAAAAATACATGGTCTCCGACTTCGAAAGATAGAGGCTTATGACGCTTGTCGTAATAACTCTTCTGTCTCGCCTGAGCCCTCTGCATATTTTCTCGAATCTTCTTTACCTGTTCGGATGTTTCTTGAATTAGATCAGGTCCTAACATACTTCGCTCACCCACTTCAGTCCAACATAAAGGGGATCTGCATTTTCTCCCATACAGAGCTTCATACAGTGCCATCTGAATGCTGGAATGGTAACTGTTGTTATAAGCAAACTCAATCAAAGAAAGATAGCTATCCCAGCTGCCTCCTAACTCCAGAACACATGCTCGTAACATGTCCTCTAATGCTTGAATGGTGCGTTCCGTTTGACCATCGGTCTGCGGATGATAAGCAGTACTCAACCTCAATTGGGTCCCTAATGCTCTTTGAAAGGATTCCCAAAACTTAGATGTAAACTTGGGATCACGATCACTGACAATACTCGTAGGAACTCCGTGCAGCTTCACGATCTCCTGCAGATAAATTCTAGCAAGCCTCTCTGTATCATAGGTGGTTCTAATACGCAAGAAATGAGCTGACTTCGTTAAACGATCAACAATCACCCAGATAGAATCATATCCTTCTCGCGTCCGAGGAAGTCCAACTACAAAATCCATCGCGATACTGTCCCACTTCCATTCGGGAATCTCCAAGGGTTGAAGGAGTCCCGACGGTTTCTGATGTTCGTACTTCACCTTCTGACAAGTTAAGCATCGAGATACATACTCCGCAATATCACGCTTCATACCCGGCCACCAAAACGAGGTCTTCAGATCATGGTGCATCTTCGTGGATCCAGGATGAACTGCATACTTACCCTTGTGAGCCTCCTGTAAAACTTCTTGCTTCAACTCTTCATTCGGCACAACCAGCCGTCCTTGAAATCTCCAAACATCATTCTCATCCTTTACAACATCTTGGTTACCAACCAAGTCACGGACTAACTCTTCATCTTTCTGAGCCTCCTTGATTCTACTGATCAATTCATTCTCCACCTTTATATTCCCCAATCTTATGCTCTTCCCTCTCTCGTCTACCGATAAGTTCAAGTCTCGAAAGGCCTCAAACAATTTCAGCTCTTCTATCATCAGAGTTGCAGTGTGCAGTGTCTTCCTACTCAGGGCGTCAGCTACCACGTTTGCCTTTCCTGGGTGGTATTTAAGTTCAAAATCGTAGTCCTTCAGAAATTCCATCCACCGACGTTGCCGCATATTCAGCTCCTTCTGGTCGAACAAGTACTTCAAACTCTTATGATCGCTGAACACGTCAAACTGCGAACCATACAAGTGGTGCCTCCAGATTTTAAGTGCGAACACTATAGCTGCTAACTCCAAATCGTGCGTAGGATAATTCTCTTCGTGAGGCTTGAGTTGTCGAGATGCGTAAGCTACCGCCATACGATCCTGCATCAACACGCATCCAAGTCCTTTCAGCGACGCATCGCAGTAAACTTCGAACTTTTGAGTAGGATCCGGAATCGTGAGTACGGGAGCACTCGTCAATCTGCTCTTTAGTTCCAAGAAACATTCTTCACAAGCTTCAGTCCACTCAAAAGGCTTGTCCTTCCGAGTGAGACGAGTAAGAGGTTGCACTATCTGAGAGAAATTCTGGATAAACCTTCGATAATATCCAGCCAGACCTAAGAAACTTCTTACTTCAGTGACAGTCTTGGGTCGTTCCCAATTCATGACAGCTTCAACTTTGCTGGGGTCCACCGCGATACCTTCTGATGAAATGACATGGCCCAGAAACTGGACCTCTTTAAGCCAAAACTCGCACTTCGACCATTTCGCGTACAACTGCTTCTCCTTCAAGACTTGCAAGACAATCCTCAGATGTTCCGCGTGCAGCTCTTCATTAGCTGAGTAAATCAGGATATCGTCGATAAACACAATTACGAACTGATCAAGAAACGGGCGGAAGATGCGGTTCATGTAGTCCATGAATACCGCTGGAGCATTCGTAAGTCCGAATGGGATCACCTGATATTCATAGTGCCCATAACGGGTCCTAAAAGCGGTTTTCGGAATATCCTCCGGTTTGACTCGGATCTGATGGTATCCCGATCGTAAATCTATCTTGGAAAAGACTCTGGCTCCTCTCAGCTGGTCCATCAAATCGTCGATCCTCGGTAGCGGATACTTATTCTTCACCGTTACTTTGTTCAGCTGGCGGTAATCTACGCACAGACGTAAACTTCCATCCTTCTTCTTAATCAAGATAGCTGGAGCACCCCATGGGGAAGTACTCGGTCTGATAAATTCCTTTGCCAAAAGCTCTTCTATCTGCTTCTTCAACTCGCGCAGTTCCAAAGGTGCCATACGATACGGGGCAATGGAGATTGGTCCAACTCCAGGAACAAGTTCGATCGAAAATTCTATTTCCCTATGAGGAGGCAATCGAGGTATTTCATCCGGGAATACCTCCTCGAATTCTCTAACTACCGGTACATTCTGAATTTGATTGTCAACCGAGGTCTCAGCCTCGATCGACAAAAGATACCCTGCTGCTCCCTTGCGGAGCTCTTTTCTAACTTGCAATAAAGAAATGAGAGAGAAAGGTTGAAAATTACCATCTTTCGCAGGAACAATGACTTTCCCTGCTCGACAATCCAAAGTTATCCCGTTTTCCGTCAACCAGTCCATACCGATAATCACATCGAAGTTGAATACCGGCAGGACCACCAAGTTAACTGTATACGTGTTCCCTTCGTACTGCAAGGTAACACCTCTGCAGATCTCTGAGGCCGTGCACGATCCTCCAGTAGGCGTGCTGATGTGTAACTCATAAGGTAACGGGGTTGGGGTGATGCCTATTCTCAAGGCAGTATGCTTTGCCATAAAAGAGCCAGACGCTCCAGAATCAAAGATAACAGAAATTGGGTGACCATTCAGAGTGACATTACCTTTGATCAGGTTGGGAAACTTCTGCGCTTCGTTTGCATCCAATGTGAACACCCGTGCTTGCGGAGGCTGTTGGTCAGCGTTCTGGGGGCATTTGTAAGCAAAATGACCTTGCTGGCCGCATCTGAAGCATGCATTGTTGTTCTTGCGACAGACTCCAAAGTGATTCTTTCCACATGTGGCACAAACAGTCGCGCCCTGACGTCCAGTCGATGATTGACCCACCGTAAAGTTTCTCTTAAAGTTTCCAGGTCGTGCCTGCAACTGCGTACCTCTGCCACGTCCCCTACCAGGTGCCGTCCTGAAGAATCTGCCTGCTCGGTTCCCTCCGTGGAATTGTGTTGGTGGCTTGTTCAAGTTCTTGGCCTCCAGAATGATTCCTTCTGCCTGACGACTCTGGTTGATGAGTTCCGGAAGTGTACGATTAGCCGTTGTCAAGATGAGCTTGCGGATTTCCGGATGCAATCCGCTCTCGAACTTCTCCACCTGCCATTCTTCATCATAAATGTTCCGATCAAAGTTGGCGTACTCGATCAGCTGCCCAAATTTTGCAATGTACTCGTTGACCGTCATGTTATCCTGCCGGAGTGACAGCAGTTCAGTGTGCTTCATTCTTCTCATTGCCTTAGGAAAATACTTGTCCAGAAATACTTGTCTGAACACGGCCCATGTTAGTTCAACGTCCTGAGCTCTCAGCAGAGCCCTCGCACCAGTCCACCATGTTAAAGCTTCTCCCATCAGCTGGTACGACGCGTAATCAGTCTTCTGCGCTTCCGGGCATGCCATGCGTTCGAAAATATGCTCAATCATCTGCAGCCACTTCGCTGCAGCCTCGGGGTTGTCTTCACCCTCAAAGGTAGGTGGTTGGAAGTTGCGGAAGTCTTTCAACCTTCGACGGGCAATTTCTTCTGCATTTTCATGCAGTGGGGGTTGGTTCTGATTCTGTTGCCTGTGATCGCGCCATTCTTGGCTCATATTCTGGATGAACGTTGCCAGTCCCCCAATGGTAGTGATAAGATCCTCTTCCGCATCGCCAGTCCTTCCCCGAGTTGAACCGCGACCACCCGCCATGATTCTGCACTCACAATATCAGGAAATGAGTTGATCAGGCTCACCGCAAGTTATTCATGGCAGCAGCCCCAAGTAGGTACTCGAGTTCAATTCGGACAAGTTAGCTATGCATCCGTGTCTTATCACAGAACAGTCCTAACAATCTAACTACCCTAGCTAATATATACTTAACTATAGCACATTTAGACAGTCAATCAGCAGATAAACACAAACAGCAGTCAATTCAATCAAACACAAGCAATTCCATGGACCAAACTGCTCTGATACCAATTAGTGTAACGCCCTCCCTTGTATGCATCCAAGAGAGTCGTTTGCTAAGCGGAATTAGAGTCGTTAACGTCACATGAGCTAACAAAGCAGTATACACGTCCGTATAAAAATTTCAGCACTTAAATTCTTTTCACAAAGGTTTTCCAAAATAGCCATTGTTCATAAAAGTTCAAGCTAACATAAATATGATAAAGACTACAGTCATCCAAAAGTACCGAAACATTAATCATTACAGTTATCCATTTAAACAAACAGCAACACTGATAATCCACGCATCAGCAATCAACAGCAAAATATTACTCCTTCAAATGCTCTTGCGTCCTCCTGCCATTTTGGAAAAATAGCAGCCCCGAAGGGGTGAGAATAATCCCAGTAGTGTGGCAATAAAACCAGTAATATAACAGTATTAACTAGGCACAAAATCATAAACAGTCACTTCAACATATCCTTGTTCCTTTTCATTTTATCATATTCATATATTGCGTATATAACGCCTTTCCTTTGCGCTTTTAGCACCGTCGTGCGCGCACTTCACAGTGGAATCAAATATCCCTTGGCACCTGAGCTCCATGTGGATTCCAACTGTGGGCCTATGCGGACTGATGCCAAGTGTCCCATACCCCGGTACCTTGGGGATGCCTATATGATGCTTGCTCATACACATGGTCCTGTACATAACTATTCTAAAACAAGGCCTATATGATTTTGATACATGCATGTCATGCTATGCTTTCACACACACAAAGCGTAAAAATGCGGTATGATGTAAGGTGCATGCATATATACCTTTCATATGCGTTATGCTGCCACATAACGTCTTTACCTCATAATCATATAGCCCTCAGGCACATTTTAGGCAGTTTCCTTTCATCATAATGGAACATAATATTTTTACGGCATATGGAGCATCATGTTACAATTCTATACCAGTAGTCAATAGTCACATTAGGCATCATCGCCTGACACTTACCTTTGCTTGCCTTAAATATTACCAAACAGCAGCGAAGTATCTCACTTCTTAAGCGCACCTAAATCAGTTACAACTAATCATTTACAGTGGCTATTTACAGCAGAAACAGAGAACATACAGCAGTGTCTTACAGCAGCAAAACAGTGAGCATACAGCAGTGTTTACAGCAGCAAAACAGTGAGCATTTACAGCAGCAAAACAGTGAACATACAGCAGTGTTTACAGCAGCAAAACAGTGAGCATACAGCAGTGTTTACAGCAGCAAAACAGTGAGCAACAGTGTTTACAGCAGCAAAACAGTGAGCATACATCAGTGTTTACAGCAGCAAAACAGTGAGCATACAACAGTGTTTACAGCAGCAAAACAGTGAGCATACAGCAGTGTTTACAACAGCAAAACAGTGAACATACAGCAGTGTTTACAGCAGCAAAACAGTGAACATACAGCAGTGTTTACAGCAGCAAAACAGTGAACATACAGCAGTGTTTACAGCAGCAAAACAGTGACGTTTTAAACAGAAACAGTGACGTTTTTAAAACAGAAACAGTGGCGTTTTTAAAACAGAAACAGTGGCACTTTGAACTTCCAAAACAGTGGCATAAATCTTGGTTTTTGGACATTGAAACAGTGGCATATTATGCGTAGAAACAGTGGCATTTGATGACTAAAACAGTGGCCTTTCATGCATAAAAACAGTGGCATTTTAAGCATAGAAACAGTGACATTTGATGACTAAAACAGTGGCCTTTTATGCATAAAAACAGTGGCATTTTAAGCATGGAAACAGTGGCATTTCATGACTAAAACAGTGGCATTTTATGCATAGAAACAGTGGCATTTGATGAGTAAAACAGTGGCATTTCATGCATAAAAACAGTGGCTTAGGGAGCACTAAAACAGTGACATATATGTGCAGAAACAGTGGCATATAATGTGCAGAAACAGTGGCATGTAATGTGCAGAAACAGTGGCATATATGTGCAGAAACAGTGGCATAAAAGGGTGACTTTGAGGAACCGAAACAGTGGGCATTTCTCCTTCAAAACAGTGGCACATCAAACCGAAACAGTGGCACATTTCTTCTTTAAAACAGTGGCATATCCATACAAGAAATAGTGGCATAAGCTTAAACATAACCATAAGATTTTTATGCATACAAATCATCATGAAATGACTCCATACTTATACTTTAATCATGCTCCACCAAGGATCCAAAGCAACACATATACGATGAGACATTCAAGCACACTTACATGACTACACAAAGAAAGAGTTCTAAGTTCAAGGCCTACCTCTTGTAGCACACACTTCACCACACCCTTCTAGCTCTACTTCACAACAAGTCCTCTCTTCCTAGGAGGTTCTATGCGCAACCAAGGTGAGGATGGACAACTTGGGCAGCTTCAAAGTAAGAGGAACAAAGCTGGACAGTGAGAGGAAAGGAGGAGAAACTCACACTCCACTAGTGTCTAGGCCACGGTTTTAAGGTGAGGGAAGGAGGGAGTTGGCTTGGTCTTTCTTCCTCCTAAGGTTCTTGCAATGCTAAGCTAGAGTGTGAGGGAGAGGGGGGAGGAGTTGGCTGCACAAGTAGATGGGGGCAGCCCCTATTGTGCGCAAATTTAAAGGGAGAAGGAAGGAGGTTGCAATGATTTAACATCATGGTAAAAATCTGATTGCTTGAAGAAGTGGGGCTGCACACAAGGGTTGAACAAGTAAGGAGCTTGCTTCTAGCATACTCTAGGCACATGCAAAAGGGGTGGAAGAGATAAGTTCAGATCTGAGTTAGTGATACAAGTCAGAATTTTCTCATACAAAAGACCAAACTATGCGCATAGGTGAGGGTGTGAGGGAGGTTCACTAAGTCAACAAGTAATTCCACTAGGTGGCAGCCAAAAATCTGCATTTTAGGCAGCCTTGGTGCGCAATGATGATAGGAAAGAGGTGCATCATGAGTGTAGATTTGTGACAGCCCAAATTCAGATTTTGGAGCTGCACAAAATGATGAAAATGCAGCCAAAAATCCTCTTATGATGCATGTGAAAACAAGGCAGGTTTGGCTCAGGATGGGCTGCAAAAAGCTTGCCAAAAATCTGCACAAAACAGTCTCATGATGGAGGGTGTAAGTGGTTCTCCAAGTCAACAAGTTAGGCAGTTTGTGTCATAAAAAAAATCTGCACCAAGGCCCCTCCCATGTGCGCCTAAATGGGGAAATATGCAGCCTAAAATCATGCTCAAAGGTCCATGTGTCTTCCATGCAATGAGGTTTAAATCAAGTGATGCATAAACAAGGTGAGGTGGTGGTTTAACAAGAGGAAATGGCAGCTTATTAAGTCCTTAATCACACTCTCTTGTGCGCATGAAAGGGTGGGAATTATCCTTGCCATGTGAGAGTTACTTGATACACAAGACACCTTAGTTGGACAAGGCTTAGGGAAGATAAGGGTGGACACAACCTTGGGCTGAACTAGCTTGATCCAAGAGCCATCCTTGGGCCATTGGCCACACACACAAAGGATCCAAACACACAAGTCCAAAAGCAACAAGTCCATACACACACTAGCCCACTACCAAAGTCCACTAAGCACTAAAGCCTTCTAACACACACTCACATTACTCATATGATTAAATTCACATGTCTACTTATGTACCCTCCTATGGTTTAATTTAATTAATTACCTTAGTCTCATCCAAGGATAAAGGTCAAACAATTCACAAGTCATTACACATAAACCATACATCCGAATTCTACACATGTACCTATAGCATGTAGTACTTATGTATTCTACTAATTATGCGGGATGTTACAAATCCTCAGACTATCATCAACTATTAGAGTGATCAATTCTAATAAAGAAAATATAAATTTCACACAGAGTAGTGATAAAGATAATTATATGAACGAATAAAGATAAATCAATCCTGTATAAAGGGTTCACATATGGATCGTGACCCTGACTACAATAAAAAGAACTAGCCAACCATTCTCATGGCTAGAAATCCAATATTCAACAAAAAATTAAATTAAAATAGAAGAAGATGAAAAAGATGATCTGTGGAAGGATCCTTCTGAGCACAACCGTCAGCCTTTTTCTGGAGGAAATGAGATCGATTTAGGGTTCTGGCTAGAGGGTCTATTTATAAGCTTTATTTCCTTCTTCCAAAAACGCCCTCGGACAACACGGCGTGTCTTTCCCGCAAACCGGCGCCAGTTGGCACTGGTGTGGCGCCACCTTGCGCCATGCTTCTGCCTAATATGAAAAACCGGAACTAATTTCACAAAAAGTGGCGCCACTAGGCACCACTCTACTGCCAAAAATGAAATTCTTCAGGAAGGTGGCGCTAGTTGGCGCCATTATGGCGCCACTAGGCGCCAAGGCTCTGACAAAAATTTACTTATTCAAGGGATTGGCGCCATTGTGGCGCCACTGGGCGCCATTTGCAATGCTTCGGTGTAGAGTTCGTAAACTGGAGCGGGTTCGCGCCAGTGTGGTGCCAGTCCGCGCCATGTTGCTGGAATTTATACTCTTCTGCACCCGAGTGGAATTGCGTTAATAGGATTTGTATAATTTTCACTTCATTTTCCTGTAAAAACACAACAAATAGGTGAGAAATATCATTAACATAGAAGAATCAATATAATAAGAAAACATGTATTTAAATTGCTCTTTTATTACTCAATTCTTATAATTTCCAGCTTGGAAAACCACACTTGCCAGAGGCACATCAAACCATTCACAGGTTTAAACGTTGTTGTCCCCAGCAATGTACAAGACTCAATCCAAACATGAAAACATAGACACACTAATATAGGATAATATCACACAGACAATCAATAGATCATTATGCTAAGCATGACTGAATCAATGCAAAGAACTCCTAACAATGCCTTCTATTCTTATGAAGATGTCAGAATCTAACTTGAACACCTCTCACCAAGATAAATGTATAACGCTCAGCACTCAAGTGCTTGAGGGAGTAACAATCACTCAATTCATCAAGCAATAGCATTACCATAAGCTTGATCATATTCTCGAGTTCCTAAAGATGAGGAACATTAACACATGCACAATTGATCAAAAGGACTTTTCATGGATATAATTTTGCTTGGCTTAAAGGTATGGATTTATGGGAAGTAGCTAATATTGTGAGTTGAGATTGGAATATTGATATACACTTTAAAACAATCACATCTCAAACACATTCCAGCTCCAATATTCTTTAAGGTCATGGGTCCATTCCTTTTATATTCCACCTTTTTTTTTCTTTCACATTGCTATTAACTCTTTCAAAAAATTTCCAAGAGATATTTTTATATTTCTTCTCTTCTTTTCTTTTTGACATAATACTTAGCTTTAGTGGAGCTTACCTCAATCAATTTTCTTTTCTTGTCAAGTATTTCAATCTCAACAAAGGTAAGACAATAAGGAAAATGGCTAAGCAATCAGCAGGAATTATGAACAAAAAGGCTCAGGCTCAAAGGGGTTAACAATGGAAAAATCAAACAGGTGGGCTATCTGGCCATGGTTTAACAAGAATAAAATTGCCTTAATCATTTCAATCAAAGCATGCATCACGGAGAAACAGAACAAGTTCTAGAATGCTATCACAGTGAGGTCTCTCAAGAATAAAAATAAGTGTTTAAGCAATAAACGTCACCAGCTATGATGTCAAGCTAGACTTTCAAAAGACATATCAAGCATCTTTAATCATTCAAGCACAAAATTCAGACAAACGAGCAATCATGAAATCTACTCATGCCCATACAATATCATGCCATAAGTGCATACAAAACATGTTTTCTATGATGAATTCAGTCCAATTAATTAGGGAAAGCACATCTAAACCTGGGATTTGCTCAGAAAACATTTTTCACAAATTTTTTTTTTTTGTATAGCACACAAAATAATTACAAAAATAACTAAGAAAAATTAAAAGAGTTAGAATATCTCCCCTAATAAAAGAATTGCAGGTCCAAGATGCAAGCCTACCATTCCCAGATTTAGAGAATTGTTGTCCTCAGGAATAATTAAACCACAAGATGGATGAAAAACCTGCACAATGGAACAAACAGTGGCATATAGGATAAACTATATATAATGCACACATCAAAACATCAGAAAGAGATATACCAACACAAAGTAACTAAAAATACGAAACATAAAAATAAACTAATATACAAAAATCTCCGTCAGCAAGGAGATATAATCAACCCTCCATGTCATCCCCCTCGGCAGCGTGGGATGACTCAGCAAATGGAGGATCTGGTGGTATTGGCTGCCTTGGTGTATGAGACCACCATTCCCAAATTTGGTCCAAACCATGGAGCCATGTGAGGAACTCTTTGAAGCATTGATTTTTCCGAGAGATAGAGTCTCGGTGTCTTTTGTCAAAGACTTTTCTTTTTGCAGCCTTCTTTCTTCGAAAATCCGCACACATTGTCCAACTAGTGTCAAAAAGTTTGACACCTCCTTTCTCAGTACCTTCTTCAGTATATGATGACGCCTCCATTGGGGTTTCTTCCTAGGTTTGTCATCATCCTCATCGAGAATTTTGTGGGTACAGGAAGAGGGATCTTTATCTTTTAAATCAGTCTCATGTTCCCTCAGTGCTTCAATCACCGCCTCCTTATTACCCAAGAAGACATCTTTTTGAGGAAGCTCCTTCAACTCCACTTTTGAGGCACTAGCTTCTTTGTCCTCCTCTTCCTTTAAAACATCAAGACTAAAACAACCGTCTTTGGGAGAATAATGTTTTATAGAGTCAAAGACGTTGATGGTAACGGCCTCATCATTCATTCTTAACTCAAGCTTCCCGTTTTCAACATCAATCAATGCACGAGATGTAGCTAAGAAAGGTCTTCCCAAAAGAAGAGGCATCTCTTTTTCTGCCCCCATATCAAGTACCATAAGATCAGCAGGAAAGATGAACTTGTCTACCTTCACAAGAACATCTTCAATGATTCCACTAGGCTCCCTTAAAGATCTATCAGCAAGTTGAAGAGAAACCATAGTGGGTTTTAGTTCCGTGATCCTCAAAGATTTGCAAACAGAAAGAGGCATCAAATTAATGCTAGCCCCAAGATCACATAATTCCCTTCTGATTTTTGTGTTACCAATTTCAATGGGAATGTTGAAGCTTCTGGGATCACGAAGCTTAGGAGGGCATTTTCTTGTAATGATAGCACTGCACTCCTCAGTAAGTGCTACAGTTTGGCACTCTTGTAACTTGTGCTTCCCCGACAAAAGATCCACCATGAATTTAGCATAGTTTGGCATATTGACCAAAGCTTTAGCAAATGGAATATTAATATAAAGCTTTTTGAAAAGGTCCAGGAATCTGCCATAATGCTTCTTCTGCACATCCTGCTTGAATCTTTCAGGATATGGTGCCATAGCCCTCACATATTCGGGTCTCAGCTCAAATTTCTTCTTTTCAATAATTGGTGGCTCCTCTTCTTCACCTTTCTGAACAGGTTTCTCAACATCAGAAGGGATCACCACCTCCTTAAGCTTCTCATCAACTTTCATATTTGTGTTTGGCTTTTCTGGAGTTGCTACTACTTTGCCACTTCTATTGTGATGGCCATACAATCTTCCCTTGGATTAGTAACTGTGTTGCTAGTGAAGGTACCTGGAGTTCTATCAGCTAGTTGTTTAGCCAGCTGGCCAATTTGATTCTCCAGATTTTTGATAGAAGCCTGTGTATTCTTGGTATTGGCCCGAGTCTCTTCCATGAAGGCATTCGAATGTTGGGCCATCTGTCCCACTAGCTTCTCCGGATCAGAAGGTTCCTTGGCTGGAATTGGTGGAGGCTGCAAATTATTATTAGAACTGAAATAAAGTCCAGTTCCCTGCACCCTCCGCTGAAAATTATTACTTCCAGAAGGGAAATTCTGATTCCTCGTAATGTTTCGTGGCGGAGACCTTTGATCGCACCATACGCCATTCACCTGCACTTGTTGAGGGGAGTCAGAAGATAATAGAGATGAACATTCATTGGATTCATGCTCACCCTTGCAGTATTCCCAAAACACAGCTGCGACTTGGGCTTGGACACTAGAAAGCTGCATCTTGTCCAGCCTTGATGTCAAATTTGCTAATTGTTGTGCTAACAATTTATTTTCAGCTAGTACAGCATCATTGTTATCCAGGTGCAGAATACCTCTCTTAGTACTGCATCTTTTCATTGGCATGAAAGTAAACTGGCCTTTGAAGGCCGATGCATGTAAGGTGTAAAATCAAGATTTTTACTGCGGAAATATACATGCACACATAGGTTCATGCTTTAAGACAGCATGATGTTACCTTGTTTTTGGCCTGATCAGTCAGGGAGATCAGATGTCAGGCTTGAAGGGTTCAAACCCTCTAATGGTGATCCACACCACCGTTCGTCAATGATGCAAGAACTCCTTCTTGAAAGCCAACAGATGAACACCACAGTGAGGCTTGCTATGCGCACAAGTGGTGAAGGTGGAGGCTAGGTATTCTGTTTGGAAAGGTGTAGTGAACTACCCTACAGAATGGTGCATGAGATGAAGGAGAGAAGGCTAGGTTTTCTTGAAAACCCCAAGGAGAGGAACTAGTGTGATATATGCGCACACCTTGGAGAGGAGGAGAGAATTAATTCATTCAAAAATGAAAACCAACTTTCAAACTTATTTGAAATTTGCGCATGAATCAGGGGAGGATAAGGTGGAGCTGTTGCAAAACCAATTTTGCCAATAACCTCCAATCTTATCCTCATGAAACTAAGTTCAAAATAATTTAAACTTAAATTCATAAACTATCATATAGTATAGTTTTCATGCGTATAATTCAGCCCATAAAAGGGGTCCAAATATATTGAGTAGTTGCATTCAAAATTTGAATCAACTCACCCACTGATTCCCTCAACCACCAAATCTGAATAGAGCTTTGTTTTAAGTGATAAGATGACATTCTTATCACTCAAATATGCGCCCCAAACAGCCCAAGAATGTGCTCCAAAGATGCTTCTTGATCCAAGGAATATGTTCCAATAAGATCCTATCTTATACTTTTGTTATGAAACAACTTTTCAAAACCAATTCAAATTCGAATTCAAACACTTGAATTCAAATGTTCAAACATTCAAATTCAAAATTCAAAATTTCAAATTTCAAATTCAAAATTCAAAATTCAAAATTCAAATTCCAAAATTCAAATTCCAAATTCAAATTTCAAATTTCAAATTTCAAATTCAAAATTCGAATTTCAAAATTCAAATTCCAAATTCAAATTTCAAATTTCAAATTTCAAATTCAAAATTCAAAATTCAAATATTTGATTATTAATTTAACTAATTAAATTAATTAGTAATGGCTTGGATTATCCAAGCCCATTACTAAGCTCCATGCACCACCCACCTATTTAGGTGGGCTTCCAAACAGCTTCTTGGGCTAACAACCATTATTAGGCCCAATACCTTTAAAGCTAGTCCATCATGACTACAAGGTGTTAGTGTGTGACCCATTAGGTCCAACTTAGCTTCTGACATAACTCGGCTTGGGCCCAACAAGCCCACAACCTAATTAATGACAACACAGAGCACTAGCAATGCTTTGTTGTCCCAGAACTAGTCAGATTAATGACTTGATCATCCTATTGCACATATTTGGTTACCGTATGTATTTCCCTTCGTCTCGGTTATCTTCCCATTAACCTAGGGTAAGGAAATGTATCAACCCCTGCGGTTTAGGGTAAGCTTTATTCGAAATAGGAAATTTTCAATTTACTGACTCTAAAGGCAGATCATCTCATGATCTCTTTTACTATGCATAGATTCCCGAGTCCCTGTAAATGTCATCCCGATTTCTCCGGTTTACAGATAACCTAATCTCTCACAGAGATTTGACGAATTCCTTCAACTTATTACCCTAGCCCTGTGCCCTTTAAGGACACGCCCAACAGTATACCTATGAGTCTCCATGTTTCAGGCAGACGAGGCATACAATCAAAACATGCCTTCAAGAACACAGTCTAGGTAATAACTTCTGGTCTAAGGAAAGACATACCCAAACATAAAGAGATTACTCTAATGACACTATCTGTGAGATTTCCTCATAGAGTCTCTTTTTGGGTCTGTTCAGTGCGAGCTATACTCTTATAGGTCCATCCACGACTTTAGCTAAGATATCTCCATATCTGCAGCTCATGAGGACTTTACCTTGTATCCATATACAAGTAGATAAGTCGTACCAGTCTTACTCAAGATCACTGATCCCCAAACTCAGTGTCTCTAGACTAGGAACATATAATTAGGAATAGACATGCAATATCCTTGAATCCTCATGATCGTGATCTCATCACAGATACTCAAGAGATACCTATTCTATTCCAAGGGGTTTATCCAGTTTGTTCATATAATATTAACAGTAATATCGAGACACAATATGAAACTGAATAAATAGTGCTTTCATTTATTTGCGACAAACAAAGTTCTACATCTAGTGTCCTTTATTTAATCAAAAGATTGTCTCTAGGACACCCATATACTAACAAGCTCCCACTTGGCCTAGAGCCAATCAGACCTAAGTCGTATACCTAAAGCCACATAATCACTATCATGTTTTCTCTGAGAAACAGCCTTTATCAGAGAATCGGCCAGGTCTTTAACTGTGGGAATATAATCCATTTTTACATCATTCCTATCAATGATTTCTCTAATCAAATGATATCTGCGGAGCACGTGTTTAGATCTTTAATGAGACCTAAGTTCCATTGACTGCGTAATGGCTCCAGTGTTGTCTCAAAGCAACAGTATGGGCTCATCCACGCTTGGAACCACCCTAAGTTCAGTTATAAACTTCCTTGATCCACACGGCCTCCTAAGCCGCTTCTGAAGCAGCTATGTATTCAGCTTCTATCGTTAAATCTGCTTTAGTATCCTGCTTGGAACTTTTCCAATATACTGCGCCACCATTTAAGGTGAATACGAACACTGATTGTGACTTACAGTCATCTTTGTCACTTTGAAAGCTGGCTTCAGTGAACCCTTTCACTGTTTGCTCATTAACCCCACCATAGACCAGAAACGCATCCTTAGTTCTTCGTAAGTATTTAAGGATGGTCTTGACTGTCGTCCAGTGACCCTATCCAGGGTCTGACTGGTATCTGCTCGTAATGCTTAAAGCATATGAGACATCTAGTCTCGTACATATCATGGCATACATGATGGATCCAATAGCCGAAGCGTATGGAATTCCACTCATACGATCCTTCTCAGGCTGTGACTTAGGACACATAGCCCTTGATAGGTGTACCCCATGACTGACAGGAAGAAAACCCCTTTTCGACCCTTCCATGCTAAACATCTTTAGCATCTTGTCGTCATACGTGGATTGAGATAAACCCAGCAGCCTCTTGGATCTATCTCTATAGATCTTTATACTAAGTATAAAGGCTGCCTCTCCCAAATCCTTCATGGTGAAGTTTTCTGAAAGCCACTCTTTCGTTATTTTTAATGTGGGGATGTCATTTCCTATTAGCAATATGTCATCTACATAAAGCACTAGGAAGACGACATTACTCCCACTTACCTTTCTGTAAACACAAGGTTCATCCTCGTTCTTGATAAAACCGTTACTATTAACGACTTCATCAAAACGTATATTCCAACTCCTTGATGCTTGCTTTAGCCCATATATTGACCTTTGTAGTTTGCATACCATATGCTCCTGATCTTTGATTTCAAAGCCTTCAGGTTTTGTCATGTACACTTCCTCCTTCAAGAACTCATTCAAGAAGGCGGTCTTGACATCCATTTGCCAAATTTCATAGTCGTGGTATGCTGCTATTGCAAGCATGATCCTAATAGATTTGATCATGGCAACTGGTGAGAAAGTTTGATCATAGTCAACTCCTTGTCTTTGACGATACCCTTTCGCCACCAACCTAGCTTTGTAGGTCTGAACGTTGCCATCTGCATCAGCCTTTCTTTTAAAGACCCATTTATTACTGATAGGAACTATTCCTTCGGTTTAGGAACCAAGGTCCATACCTTGTTCTGATACATCGAATCCATTTCAGATTACATGGCTTCAAGCCATCTTGAGGAGTCAACATCTTTGACCGCTTCCTCGTAGTTACTTGGTTCATCATCCTCAACAGTTTGCTGATTCTCAATCACAAACCCGTACCTCTTAGGTGGATGGATGACCCTCGTAGATCTACGGAGTTGTGTGTTTACTTCTCCATTGGAGAACGTTGCCTGCGGAGCAGACTCGAGTTCCTCAATCTGTTCTTGTGGATCTTGCACTTCTTCAAGATCAATCTTACTCCCACTGCCTCCTTGAGAGATCAAATCCTTCTCAAGGAACTCAACATTCTTTGACACAAACACTTTGTGTTCTTCCATGGAGTAGAAGTAGTATCCCTTAGTACCTTTAGGATACCCCACAAATAGACATTTAGTACTCTTAGCACTAAGCTTGTCTAATGTCAACGCTTTGACATAAGCTGGCGATCCCCATACCCTGAGGTAACTCAGGTTGGGTCTCTTACCATTCCATATCTTATATGGTGTGGTCTGAACAGATTTAGATGGTACCTTATTTAGAAAGTTATGCCGCTGTGTCTAAGGCATATCCCAAAATAATTTTGGAAGTTGAGTCTAACTCATTATAGACCTAACCATGTCTAACACAGTCTTGTTTCTCCTGACACCATTTTGGTGTGGTGTGTTAAATGCAGTAAACTGCGAGAGAATTCTATTTTCTCTCTGATAATCCCGAAACTCATGGCTCAAATATTTACCATCACGATCTGATCGCAATGACTTAACCATCTTGCCACACCATTTCTCTACTTCATCAGTAAATGAAATAGGAGTTTCCTCCTCTAGCCACAATATACATTGGGCCACATAAATCACAGTGAATGAGTTCTAATAACTCACTAGCCCTTTGAATCTCAAGCCCTTTGGGCATTGACGAATCATTTTCCCAGCTAGACAAGATTCATACTGTCCATATGATTCCAAATCCTTGGAGTCTAAGTATCCTTCTCTATGAATCCTAGACAATCTTGTTTCATTTATGTGCCCTAGTCTATAGTGCCAAAGATAGGATTGATTATCTATCTTAGGTCATTTCACATCTTCATTGAGCACTTTTAGTTCCCATTTCCAAAACATACAAGCCATTTATTAAAGAAGCGTACCAAAACAATATCATTCAAAATAATAGAAAGTGTACCATCCTTAATAGTTAAAGCAAAACCATCTTTTTCTAAACAAGAAATAATATTCCCAGAAATGTCGGGAACATAAAGACAATTATTCAAATGCAATAAGGTGCCCGTAGGCAAATGAGGTCGGTATCCCCACCAGCATGAGCAGCAACTCTTGCTTCATCACCTGCGCGGGGTCCACCTCGTTCTTCTCCAATCTTCTAGGCTTCTAAGCACCTGTAACACATTGCAGATAATAAGAACCATAACCGGTATCCAATACCTTATAAGTCGGATTAGCATAAGAATAATTTATCTCAATCATGTGAATACCTGAGGTTGAAGCATCACCATGCTCCTTCACACTCTTCAGGTAGTCTGGACAATTCCTTTTCCAATGGCCATATTTGCCACAATGGAAGCACACAACATCGTTTTTGTCCTTGGGTGCTCCCTTACCTTTCTTTTTGCCCTTTTTCTTATTGGGTTTTCCTTTGGGCTTAAGGGAGTTGCCTTTTGCAGGCTCCTTGCCCTTACCCATGGCCCTTTTAGGCCCACCAATCATAAGAGCTTGTGTCTCGTGCTTCTTGATAGACATTTCAGCAGTCGTTAACATCCTTAACAACTCTGGCAAGCTCACAAGCATCCCATGCATGTTGTAATCCATTATGAATTCACTGAAAGAAGGAGGAACTGATGATAGAACTAAGTCATTAATTAATTCAGCATCCATTGTGAACCCTAGACCTTCTAGCTTCTCAATGAGTGCCATCATCTTCAGTACATGGCGGTTAAACACATGCCTTCAGTCATCTTGCACAGGAACAATTCCCTAAAGGTCTAATACCTCTCATGTCTGCCTTTAATATCATACAACTCCTTGAGATGCATGATAATAGAGGGGCATCCATATGCTCGTGCTGTTTACGCATTTCAGGCGACATGGATGCCAGCATGATGCAAAAATCCAACACATTATCATCCATGTGTTGCTTGTGGGTTTCGAAATCAAGTTCTGTGAACCCATCTTCATCTTCCTTAGGCGCAATAGACAAAGCAATGTCAAGGACATAAGCTATCTTTTCGGTCTTAAGAACAATTCTTAAGTCCCGATACCAGTCCATAAAATTTGAACCGGTCAGTTCATTCGTATCGAGAATTGAATGCAGTGACAATTGATTAGTCATACTAAAAGCTGAAAAAGATGTAAATATAATTTAGTTAATATACGGTTATGTAGTTAAAAGCAAATTATTAAAGACTTGAAATAATTTTCCCCTCCCACTATTTTATCTAAGTCAATGACCCTTCCTTTTGACTTAGGGTTAATCTACTTTAGATTTTACCTTAGTGGGATTAAGAGTGCGATTATTTATTTTAATTTCCGTCTGAAACCGCAAGACTAATTCAAATAATGGGTTGATCTTTATCAACAGTATCTCATACCCTCTCTTAACATTAGGCTGACAACTCTTTGTCACTTAGTGGTGCATCTCATGCAACCAACCTAGCACCATTACCCTAAGCACATAAGCCCGGCTGTGCCTGCAACCTATGTCTTAGTTAACCATTAAACCAGCACCCTAAGTGTCTTACACTTCAAACACTACTCTAGCCCAACGAAACAGTGGGTCCCAACTGAGTTGTGGAGCACCACTATATAGAAGAGTTTTGAGTAGCATTGGTGGTGGGAGGTAATCACACGCTTAATTATTTATTCCTTTTAAGGGTTCCTTTTATTTTAGGGTTAATTAGGTCCCATCAAACGCATGTTGTAAGTTATCATGCTAGTCGTAACCTATGTCAAACATTTATCGGTATACACTAGTCGCTATTGGACAAACATAATAACCAAACAAAACGCGGTTTGCCCAATTCATGCATACTAGACGTTCTAATCATACATGCATATAAACAGTTTATATTGAGATAGTCATGGTGCTCGCGCTTTTGTCCTTTTTGCTTCTTTAAGCAACGGCCGCTTGTCGTCTATACGCCACTAGCCTATTTCTCTAATTACACATAATTAAAGAAACTCCAAAACATATTTGGAGGGACAAAATTACAAAATTTAAATTACAAATACACTTGTAAATTAAAGGGCGCGATTACACATTGATTTAAAATTAAAAAAATTCAAATCCGGGCACCATGACCATCCCCTTCCTGTTTGTACCTGAAAAGTTCAAAACTTGCAAACATAAACATTATATTATCACATAATATTTTTCACATATATTTTGACATAAAAACATTTAAACATCAAAATAACATCAGGATTCATAATCTTAAATTTCTCAATTAGCCGAATTTAAAAACAATTTTAATTCAAATTTTGTTAATTCTTTCTTAAAGAAAACAAAATTAAACCATGCATGTAGCCACAAACTCCTTCATGGCCGAATCATATGTTAGGAGCAAGAGCTGCTCAAAGAGCACACTGTTGAAGGTCAGCCCTATGCAAAGACAAGGGTAGTTGACTTCCAGTCAAAAGACCTAAGAAGAAAGAAATGAAGAGGGGGAACCAAGAAGCAAGAGAAGAAATTAAAAGTTCATTCCTAAGGCAACACAGTGAGAAAACTGACTAAAGAGTGGAAGAGGTCACACACTCACTAATGAAGCTGGTGAACCTCACAAGTCATATGGATGCTCCAATGAAGCAATGGAAGAAGTCCTGTTTAACTCTCCATCAATAAATCTCAAGGAGCATTAACCTAGCGTAAGAAGATTGTCAGTAGTAAGGGATTACTCGGGACAAGTAATGTTTAGTTTTGGGGTGTTGATGGTCCTTAAAAGTTGAGGTCCATTAAGTATATATATTGTTCCACAAAACCAATGTTTTGATTACAAATCACTCTCTTTGACCTTCTTCTTCCATGAGGAGCAAATGTTTTGAAAAGCGGACTAGAGCAATACTTGAAACGGGAATTAGAGTAGGCCTGAAGCAAATTAACATTATCTTTTTCACATATGACTGTTTGGTTAATTTGTTTTGATCAGGAAACCTAAAATCCAACAGAAGGAGCTACACATTGAGGAGAGAAGGAGGAATGCTGCGCATAAGGGAGCATAAAAGCCTGCTACAGTACAAAAGCAGAAAAAGGAAGCAATCAGGAGCCTCCACGTCAGCATCGACAGAGAAAGTGGAGGTGTCTCCCTGCTACAGTACAAAAGCAGAAAAAGGAAGCAATCAGGAGCCGCCACATCAGCCACAGCAGAAAGAGTGGGTGTGTCTCCCTGATTCCAGAATTCTTACGCACAAGAGGAAACCAAAAACAAGGGGGACCACTTCCATCAAGAGCTGCGCTGGCAAGGAGCAAAGCTGCTATTGGAGAGTATTCCCATGAAGAGCTGAGTTGGCAAGAAGCAGAGCTACTATTGGAGAGGATTTGAAGAAAGCACAGCCCTTGATGAAAGGAACAGTGAGGATCTAATAAAGGACTCTACAAAAGGAACACAGCAAAAGAGGATCGGACACCCCCCATTCTAGGATAGTTTTATTATTCCTTTTGTTTCTCTTTAGTAAAATGTTGACTAAGAGCTAACTTTCCTTAAGTAGGTAAGGGTTCCATAGAAGTAATCCCTTTTGTCTTAGGATAACTTTGTAAGGAATACATATTTTATAAATGAAATCTGAGTTGCTCTTTGGTTTAATATTCTGATTCTGTGAAACCCTTTGGGCTGACAACATCATCCCGGGACCACTCGATCGATGAAACACTGACAAGGGCGTGTGGAGCAGTCTCAAGATCTTGGGGTAGTTTAGCCTGAAGAAAGGAGGGAGAAACACCCAGAATGAGGAGCACTGCCATGTGAATCCATGCTCTTTTGAGAAGGCGGTATGGTTTCCTTGTATTTAACTCTAAGATCTCTGGAGTAAGGTGGAGAGTAAGGCCTTGCTCTTTTCTTACCCTAAGGCAAAGTGAAGGAAGGAGCAGAATCCATTTATAAAATATGCTACCAAGCAGGGTTAACCAAAGGGATGAAAATATGGAGCCCGTGAACACCTACTTAACTCTCTTAAAAATCAACTCCACGTCAAACTTTTGTTGCAACTCTTTCCACAATATCTAACTTGTGTTTACACTGTTGATTTTACTCTCATCTCACTTATTACTTTTGAATTACTTCAAATTGATGCCTTTATATTCGATGATTATACTAAGTTATCACCGCTCTCATCTAGGTTCAGAATGGTTAACATCGTTTAACTAGCTGACTAGAGATTGCTCTTTGTGAAGCTTGGTCGAGAATAGTTACTTTTCTTTATTTTTACAAATTAAGTTTCCTTGAACGTTTCTTACTTCACAATTTCTCCCCGAGGAAGATAAATCTGGGGCTATAACACCCTATATTGCTTGACACGTACGCTTGCGTATAGTTGAAGAGGGTTGCTCTTAGTCAGAGTAAGTTGCTCCTGTTGGCAAATCTGATTGTTACTCTGTACTCTTGCTCCTACAATATAAATTATTCCCGAGCAGCTCGCGGTTCGACCAAGCAGTAGGCTTGCGCCTTAGAACTGCAATTCTTCTATCAGGGGAGATATTCTAACTCTTTTGATTTTCTTAGTTATTTTTATAGTTATTTTGTGTGCTATACATATATATAAAAAAAGTGTTTCTAAGCAATTCTCAGGTTTAAATGTGCTCATCTAGTTAATGTACTTGACTGATTTCTTGGAGCATATTGTATGACTTTCTAGCATAACATTGCATAGGCATAATTGGATTGCATGATTGCTCGTTTGCCTGAACTGATGTTGTAAAATTCTGATAATGTCTGAGGTTAATTTTCTTGAGTCTATATTGATACCACAGCTGTGAGGTTTGAGCCTAAACACTGAAATTTTCTTGTTGAGAGACCTCATTGTTGTAACACTCTAGAACTTGGTCTGTTTCTCTGTAATGCATGCATTGATTGATATGATAAAGGCATTTTGTTCTTATTAGCTATTGGCCAAAATAACCCACCTGTATGAAATTTTCCCTTGCTAGCCCCTTTGAGCTTGAACTTATTTGTTGATAAATAATCTGTGGCCTAATTGATGGCTTAGCCTATATCCATGTGACTTACCTTGATTGAGATTGAATCACTAAATGTGTTGAAAATAAAATAAAGAAATTGAGGTAAGCTCCACAAAGGTCAAGTGATTAAGGGATTAAAAAAGATAATAATTCATCTATGCCCTTATAAAAAAAAAGAAAGGGAAAAATGAAAAAGAGAAAAAGAAAATAAAGCAAGAAAAAGGAAAAGAGTAAAAGGTGGCTGGAAGGAATTAATTCCCAAAATTCTGGGGGAATGTTAGTGGAGCAAAAATCATTGAATTGAATGTGTTAAAGTGAAATAATATCAGTTTTCAATCTCATTGTTGTTTGAGCTACTATCCATATATTCCTACCCTGTTACCCCAGCCAAGTTACAACCTGAAGTCCTTTTGATCAATTAATGGATGTGTGTGATTCTTCATTTTTGAGAATTTTTGAGAATATGATCAAGCCTATGGTAGTGTTATAGCTTTGAGTGATTGAGTTCTCATTATACCCTTAAACACTGAGTGTTGAGTGAATATTATTTATCTGTGTGACGGGTAACCAATGTAGACTTGTATCTCTAAAAAGCTGATGACATTATTGGGAGTTTATGATGTTAAGTCAGGCATGCATGGCATATTGTGTCTGAGAGAGTCTCTGGAATGTTATGTGGATTAATTAAATATGTCCTGAATTGAGTCTTTTACATTATTATGGACAACAATATCTAAATCTGGGAATTGTTTGATATGCCTTCAGCATATAGATATTTCAGAGTAAAAAGAATAAGGATTTGACAGTAATTCAGTAATAAAGGTTATTATTTTTAATGAATTATTAATAATCCATGTTTAGACACACTTTCACTGATTTTCTATATTTTTATAGGTTAAGAGGTGAAGAAATTCAAAATTTGAAGAACAAAGAAGGGAAGATTGCGGAAGAGACCAAACAAGGCGCCAGAGGATCGCGCCACTGTTGAATTGAAATTTGAATTCAAATCTGTTTTAATTAAATCTTTCCATTATACGTTTCTGTAATAACGTTATACTTTAATATTTCCGTTATAACGTTTATGTAATAAATTGTAATGTTTCCGTTATACGTTTCGTCAGAAGGGCAATTTCGGAATTTCGCGAGAAACACTAGTTGCTGCCTATATAAAGGCTCCTCTCCACACATTCCAGGGGATTGGAATTTCATGCTACTCTATTCCTCACAATTCAGAAATCAGCCGTCACACTTCTTAGAGAATTCATCAAGATCTCATCTTTTCTTCATCTTTCATTCTTTTATGTTATTGAATATTGATTTTCTAGCCATGATAATGGTTGGCTAAATCTTTTTATTGTAGTTAGGGTCACAAACCTTATGTGAACCCTTGTTACGATGGATTGATTTGATTTCTCTCGTTTATGTAAAATTCTTTATCATTACCTTGTGCGTATTTGATATTTTCTTTATTAGACCTTATCAATCTGATAGTTGAAAATAGTTTGATGGTTAGAACCCTAGATAGGGATATTGGGGTTTCTGATCTCAAAAGGGGGTAAGATAACGACTAGTATGCATACTAGGAATAGATGTATGTTAATCGCGGATGTTTTAATTATCGGGTTTACTGCTTAATTCTCATGAGGGGTTACTAAGGGATTAGGATTCCAATTGAGGGTTAAAGGTTGAATCACCAAAGGATTGGGATTTAGCTAATTATTTCAAGATGATAATTATCCGAGTTTTTATATAATTAAGTGGTTTTAAATCAATCCAAAGTGACAAGCGGGGATCATATGGTGAGTGTATCCTAACTGCAGTTCCTTTCTCATATTTTCACAAAATTCTCATTGATACTTTATTTCTGTCATCAAATTAAAGAAAAATTCACAAAAACAAGTCTTTTGATTTTGTTGTTATGCAATTTAAATTACGATTATTCATCAACCAATCGATTTGTCCAACTTAAGGGGACTGGTTATTGTGGTACTTGTCTTACAATCCCTGTGGAGACGATCTTATACTTACTACTTTATTACTTGTGCCATCGGTACACTTGCCGGGTGCATCATGCTTCGAGGCAGTTGAAGCCTCATGAAGAGAACTACCCAACTCACGACTTGGAGTTAGCTGCTATTGTTTTTGCTTTCAAGATTTGGAGGCATTACTTGTATGGCATGAAATTTGCTGTGTTCAAAGACCATAAGAGCTTGAAGTATCTATTTGACCAGAAGGAGTTGAACATGAGACAAAGGAGATGGATGGAGTTCTTGAAGGATTACGACTTTGAGTTGAGGCACCATCCTGGCAAGGCCAATGTGGTAGCCGATGCTTTGAGCCGGAAATTCGTGAGCTTATCCAGCTTGATGATGAGCGATTATGAGGTGATAGAAAAGTTCTAAGACCTGAGAGTGAACTCCTTATTTGGGGGCGCACTTCTCGAGATGAAGACAGCAGAAGTGATTAATGAGTTAATGGAAAGATTAAAGAGGCGCAAGTACAAAGAGAGTGCCTTGACTATGTGAAGAACCAAGACAGTGTGTCTTGGAATGATGATGGATTGCTGCTGTTCCAGAAGAGGGTTGTAATCCCTCGAGGGCCATTGACTGAGGAGGTTGTGGCAGAGGCTCATAAGGGCCAGTTTACTATCCACCCTGGTGCTACAAAAATGTACCAGGACTTAAAGAGAAATCTTTGGTGGTCGGGCATGAAGAAAGACATAGCGGTCTACGTGTCCAAATGTTTGATATGTCAGAAGGTGAAGATTGAGCACCCGAAATCGTCTGGTAAGCTTCAACCTCTTGAGATTCCATAGTGGAAGTGGGAGAGCATTTCCATGGACTTCATGGTGGGATTGCCGAAGACTCAGGCGGGTTGTGATTCTATCTAGGTCATAGTGGATAGGCTGAAGAAGTCTACCCATTTTCTTCCAGTGAAGGTGAGCTTCACTATAGAGCAGTTGGCCAAGCTATATGTCCGCGAGATTCTGAGGCTTCACGGGGTGCCTGAGAGTATCATCAGTGATAGGGACCCGAAGTTCACTTCTCGGTTCTGGGAGGCGCTGCAGGGAGCTTTTGGTACACAGTTGAGATTGAGTACCGCCTATCACCCTCAGACTGACGGACAGACTGAGCAGACCATCCAGACATTGGAGGACATGTTGAGGGCTTGCACGTTGGAGCAGGGTTCATCATGGTATAGGTACCTTCCGTTGGTGGAATTTTCGTACAACAACAGTTTTCATGCTAGCCTGGGCATGGCACCCTACGACGTGTTGTATGGTAGGAGGTGTCGGACTCCTACTTGCTGATATGAGGTTGGAGACAAAGAGCTATTTGGCTTGGACTTTATCCAAGATACTACCCAGCAGATCCAGATGATCAGAGAAAAGTTGAAGCAGGCGCAGAATCGCCAGAAGAGCTACTATGATGTCAAGCATTGTGCACTGGAGTTCAGTGAGGATGAGCATGGGTTTGTGAGACTTTCACCTGTCACCGGTGTTGGTCGGGCCTTGGGAGTGAGGAAGCTGAGCCCGTGATTTATTGGGCCATACCAGATTCTTGGTAGAGTAAGACTGTTGCCTACCGGCTTGCCTTGCCTCCGAACTTGGCTAACATCCACGACGTGTTTCACGTGTCTCATCTTCGGAAATACATAGTGGATCCTTCGCACGTGGTGCAACTGGATGATATGGAGGTTCGGGAGAACCTAAAGACTCCCGTTGGACCACTCAAGATTCTCGATCGTGGCGAGAAGCAGCTTAGGAGCAAGACTATTCTGATGGTCAAAGTGCAGTGGACTGGACGTACTCTTGAGGAGTGCACATGAGAGCGAGAGGACGAGCTTCTCCGGCAGTATCCCGACTTTCGAGACAGGTATGTTTCTGATTTTGAGGACAAAATCCTTAAAAAGGTGGGGTGAATGTAAGAACCTACACCGCTAATTAAGGAGATTAATTAAATAAATGTGATAATTAAGAAATAATTCCATAATCGACCCTAATAATTATTATGAGGCTCTAATAATTATAGTAAATGGGTAATAAGGCTGAAAGTCGCTTTTCGGGTGAAAAGCACACATACCGGTTCTGCTATCCGGTATAAATGTGTACTGGTGAAGTATCCCGAAAAATTATAAAAAGTACATGATAATTACTAGAATAATATGTAGGACTTGTAAAACAAGTTTCAAGTCAAAATAATGAGAACTAGTGTCAGAACTGATACTGGGTATGGAAAAGCGCGTACCGGAAAGGCGTTTCGAACTATAAAATAAAAATATGATAATTCTTGTAAAATTGAGTAGGTTAAGAATCCTAGTTTGGGATTAAAATATTTTGCGTAGCTAATAAAGTTAATATTGTGCGTTTAATCACTAAGTGGCCTATATATACTCTTGTGTTGGGCACAAAACCATAGAAAACAGATTTTCCAACGTGAGTGGCTTAAGGGTCAGCTGCTTCCTTCTTCAGCCTTGGTCTCCTTGCTTGAAAAACCTCCAAGTCACCTCTTTTCCTTGAGTTCTTCATACTTTCTTCTTTCAAACACTTGGTTGGGTGGGTTGTGAGAGTGTGAGGCTGCATTTTCTGTACACTTGGCCACTGTGGGTTAGGTTTTGAGGGCTGGTTTGGGGAGTTGAGTTATGAGCCATGGTCATGTCATTGTGAGGTCCAAAGAGCGATCTTTGGGTGCAAGAACCAACCTTAGAGGTGCCATTTTCGTGCTCCTACTTGGTCTGAGTTTGAGGAGTTGTTGGTGAGCTCCAAGGGTCTTCATTCTTCTGTTTTGAAGCTTTGAGTATGTACCTAATCTTGTTCTTGAGTTGTATTGAGTTTTAGTGGCTTAAAGATGATGTCTTTGCATGCTAATGGTTAAGATGAAGTAACCAACACCTAAGTGAACTTGTATATGCTTAAAAATGGTACCTTGGACGTATATAAGTGTTAAAAGTTGGACCTTTAGTGGATGTCTTCACGAAATGCAGAAACTGCATTCTGTCGTGAGATATCCAGTTATGTGATCGAGAAATATCCATATATGGATATCCGGATACGGGGTTATGTGATATCCGGATATGGGATATCCAGATGTGCCCCCGACATATATCCAGATATTCTGGGATTTCGATGAACAGTGAGGTATTGTTCATACAGACGTGAGTTATGGGTTTATGGACCCTAGTTTGAGGAAGTGGTACTTCTATAATAACTTATCTAAGTCAGAATAAAATGGTTAAGGGCTTATGGCTTTGTGGGAAGCCTTAAGACATAAACCGTAAAAGGAAAGAAGTAGTCTTTATGCTTATGTTTATGAGCTTTGAGTATTGATACGATTGCTGGTCCTAATTCAGATTGTGATCTGCTGTGTTGGACTTGAGCTGTTTGGACTCTTGGCTTGGATTGATTGGTTGCAAGGTAAGCTTTCGTGTCCTCGGTTTAGCCATGTTGTGGTTCCACCATGTCCCATGGGGATATGGTTATATGCATGCTGTGTTACATGCTTTTGATATTTTGGAAATGATGTTGAGCTTTTATATGCAATGTGCTTTTATGATGTGCATGTGGGTCCACCTATACGGTAAGCCTGAGTATGTGACGCATACAACATGGTGAGGCTGTGGGTGAGGTACAAGCGATGTTCCTTGTACTACTATGTTGGTAATAGATGTATTCCTGCATTTTCTCTGGCCAGTAGAATAGTGATATCTCATATGGCATGAATATCTGTTGCATTGCATATTTTTGGAACTTATAATGGAAATTACTGCTTTTGGAACTTATATTGCACATGTGAGTGAGCTTGGGGTGGAAGATCCTTGAGGACCCCTTGCCTTACTGAGATTTCTTGTTTAGAGATCTCACCCCCACGTTTGGGGACGCTTATTTCAGGTTCAGGTAACCCTGAGATTGAGACCTCGGGTTGCAGGAGGCCAGAGTTGAGTTAGATATTGTTGTATATGCTGACATGACTAGATATTGACTGCTGTTTATGTTTTCTGTCATTTTTATGATAATTGAGTTGAGACTGTTGTTGGGCATTTATGGCCTTATTTGGTGAGCATGGGGTTTGTCCATGCCACATAGACTTGATTATGTCTTGCTTATTTAAAGTTGTAATAATGTATCAGGATTTTGGTCCAGGCTATGTGTTGTAGTCCTGCGACTTAGGTACTCACTTCATTTATGTAATGATGTATTTCAGTTAGTTTTCTTGCAATGTACATACGGCCGTTATTTTATGAAAAAGAATTAAGTAATTCAACTTGGTAATAATAATGACGTCATAATTGAATTAAAAAAAAAGTTATTCCGCAATTTTTAATTAAGCGTGGCTTAATTCAATAGTATGTTAACAAACAGGGTTAACACGGGGTGTTCCAAGATGACTACCAATACTAGGACATTGGTGAATGCCACTGCTGGTGGGTCCTTGACAACCAAGACTCCTTAGGAAGCCCTTGACATTTTCGAATCATTGGCATCTCAAGAATTTGACAATGCTCCAGTGATTGACAGGAGAACATGAATTATTAAGTTGGATGGGTATCATGCTCTGCTAGCCAAGAATGATCAGTTGATGCAGACTCAAAAAGAGCAACAGCAACAGTTGGATGCTCTCACTAAGCAACTATCCTCTCAAAAGACGTTTCTGTGGACACTAACTGTGTGTGTGCAATTTGTGGGTAAAGCCATGTTACAGATGATTGTGATTTTGGGCTATCTACAGAACAAGCAGAAGTGAATGGGGTATGGTATGACCAGAGGAACCCTAACACCCAGGGGCGAAATCTGTATGTGCCACCATGGAAGAATAGGAATCAGCACCCAGGGTTCAGTTATAGTTCCAGTCACCAGCTGAATCCTCCATTGCGTCCTCCTCCACCACATTCATCACAACAAGGAGATACTTCTGCATGGGAGAAAACTTTTGCCCAGTTATCTAAGACCACTCATGATTTCTTCAAGGGTCAAATTCTTTCAGAGAGGAAACTTTTGCATTCATGCAAGAAACTAAAACTTTGTTCAGAAACCAGGAAGCATCCATCCAAAATTTGGAGACACAGATTGGTCAGTTATCCAGACAGATATCTGAGAGATCACAGGGCAAGTTCCCTGGTGATACAATGGTGAATCCAAAGGAGCACTGTAAGTCTATTACTACAAGAAGTGGGCTTGTGCTTCAACTGGTTCAGAAGATAGTAGAAGATAAGAAGGATGAAGAAGAAGTGATTGTTGAGGATGTAGTGGAAGATGATGAAGGAGAAACAATGAAGGAAGATAAGAAAGAAGATGAGGTTGTAGTTGAAAATAATCCATCACCTAAGAAGATGATGAAGTGGGAGAAGAAGAAGATGGCTGACAAGCAAGACCAGCCCAGGCTGAAGCAAGAGATCCAGAAATAGCATTATGCAAGATTTCTGGATATCTTCAAGAAACTGCAGATCAACATTCCATTTGTTGAAGCCTTAGAGAACATGCCTCACTATGCAAAATTCATGAAGGATCTTCTTTATAAGAAGAGGAAGTTGAAAGATAGTGAGACTGTGGCTTTGACAGAGGGGTGTAGTGCACTGATTCAGAAGAAGCTTCCTCCAAAGTTGAAAGACCTAGGAAGTTTCAGTATTCTTATTGCCATTGGAGATGTGGAAGTAGGAAAAGCACTTTGTGATTTAGGGGCCAGCATAAATTTAATGCCATTGTCTGTCTGTAAAGCTTTGGGAATTAACAAATTGAAGGATACCAATGTTATTCTGCATCTAGCAGATAGATCCATCAAAAGACCAGAAGGTGTGGTGGAAGATGTTCTGGTCAAGGTAGATAAGTTCATTTTTCCTGTGGACTTTGTGATACTTGATATGGAAGAGAAGGATACTGAAAGTCCTCTACTTCTAGGAAGGCCATTCTTAGCAACTGCAAGATCCCTGATTGATGTTGAACAAGGGAAGCTGATGCTAAGGGTGAATGAAGAAACTGTAACAATAGATGTGTTTGAAGCCATTAAACATCCTGTTGATGTGGAGGATTATTTCAGAATTGATATCATACAGGAAGTTATGGAAGAAGTGATAGAAGAAGAAGACTCTTCACTTGAGGAAGACAAATTTATAGAAGAGTCAAATGGAGAATATTATAAGGAGGAACCAGTAGTTGAAGAGCTTGAAAAGAAGGTTGATGACATTCCCAAGGGAGCACCTAAGGTGGAACTGAAAGAACTGCCTTCAAATCTTAAGTATGTGTTTCTTGGGGATGATCAGACTTACCCAGCCATCATTAGTGCATTGTTGTCTGAAGGGGAAGAAGTGAAGTTGATTGAAGTGTTGAAAAAGAACAAGACAGCTATGGGATGGCAATTTTCAGATCTCAAGGGCATTAACCCTTCTTTCTGTACCCATAAGATATTGATGGAAGATGAGGTTAAACCAGTGAGGTAACCACAAAGAAGACTCAACCCTACTTTGAAGGAGGTAGTGAGGAAGAAGGTGGTGAAGTTGCTCGATGCTGGAATGATTTATCCTATTTCAGACAGTGTTTGGGTGAGTCCTGTTAAGACAGTACCTAAGAAAAGAGGTATGACGGTTGTGAGGAATGAGAACAATGAATTAATTCCCACAAGAACGGTCACTGGCTGGAGGACTACCAGGACACTATGAAATTTGGCAAATGGATGTCAAGACCGCCTTGAGTATCTCTTGGAATAGAACACGTATCTCTTGAGTATCTGTGATGAGATCACGATCATGAGGATTCAAGGATATCGCATGTCTATTCCTAATTATATGTTCCTAGTCTAGAGACACTGAGTTTGGGGATCAGTGATCTCGGGTACGACTAGTACGACTTTGAAAGTAAACTGGCCTTTGAAGGCCGATGCATGTAAGGTGTAAAAACAAAATTTTTACTGCGGAACATACATGCACACATAGGTTCATGCTTTAAGACAACATGATGTTACCTTATTTTTGGCCTGATCAGTCAGGGAGATCAGATGTCAGGCTTGAAGGGTTCAAACCCTCTAATGGTGATCCACACCATCGTTCGTCAATGATGCAAGAACCCCTTCTTGAAAGCCACCAGATGAACACCACAGTGAGGCTTGCTATGCGCACAAGTGGTGAAGGTGGAGGCTAGGTATTCTGTTTGGAAAGGTGTAGTGAACTACCCTACAGAATGGTGCATCAGATGAAGGAGAGTTGGCTAGGTTTTCTTTACAAAACCCTAAGGTGAGGAACCAGTATATATGCGCACACCTTGATGAGAGGAGGAGAGAATTTAATTCATTCAAAATGAAAACCAACTTTCAAACACATTTGAAATTTGCGCATGGAACAGGGGAGGATAAGGTGGAGCTGTTGCAAAACCAATTTTGCCAACAACCTCCAATCTTATCCTCATGAAATTAAGTTCAAAATAATTTAAACTTAAATTCATAAACTATCATATAGTATACTTTTCATGCGCATAATTCAGCCCTAAAAGGGGTCCAAATATATTGAGTAGTTGCATTCAAAATTTGAATCAACTCACCCACTGATTCCCTCAACCACCAAATCTGAATGGAGCTTTGTTTTAAGTGATAAGATGACATCCTTATCACTCAAATTTGCACACCAAACAGCTCAAGGATGTGCTCCAAAGATGCTTCTTGATCCAAGGAATATGCTCCAATAAGATCATGTCTTATCCTTTTGTTATGAAACAACTTTTCAAAGCCAATTCAAATTCGAATTCAAACACTTGAATTCAAATGTTCAAACATTCAAATTCAAAATTCAAAATTTCAAAATTTCAAATTTCAAATTCAAAATTCGAATTTCAAAATTCAAATTCCAAATTCAAATTTCAAAATTCAAAGTTCAAATTTCAAATTTCAAATTCGAAATTCAAAATTCGAATTTCGAAATTCCAATTCCAAATTCAAATTTCGAAATTCAAATTACAAATTCGAAATTCGAAATTCAAATATTTGATTATTAATTTAACTAATTAAATTAATTAGTAATGGCTTGGACTATCCAATCACATTACTAAGCTCCATGCACCACCCACCCATTTAGGTGGGCTTCAAAACAGCTTCTTGGGCTAACAACCATTATTAGGCCCAATACCTTTAAAATTAGTCCATCATGACTACAAGGTGTTAGTGTGTGACCCATTAGGTCCAACTTAGCTTCTGACATATCTGGGCTTGGGCCCAACAAGCCCACAGCCCAATTAATGACAACACAGAGCACTAGCAATGCTTTGTTGCCCCAGAACTAGTCAGATTAATGACTTGATCATCCTATTGCTCATATTTGATTACCGTATGTATTTCCCTTCGTCTCGGTTATCTTCCCATTAACCTAGGGTAAGGAAATGTATCAACCCTTGCGGTTTAGGGTAAGCTTTATTCGAAATAGGGAATCTTCAATTTACTGACTCTAAAGGCAGATCATTTCATGATCTCTTTTACTATGCATAGATTCCCGAGTCCCTATAAATGTCATCCCGATTTCTCCGGTTTACAGATAACCTAATCTCTCACAAAGATTTGACGAATTCCTTCAGCTTATTACCCTAGCCCTGTGCCCTTTAAGGACACGCCCAACAGTATACCTATGAGTCTCCATGTTTAAGGCAGACGAGGCATACAATCAAAACATGCCTTCAAGAACACAGTTTAGGTAATAACTTCTGGTCTAAGGAAAGACATACCCAAACATAAAGAAATTACTCTAATGACACTATCTGTGGGATTTCCTCATAGAGTCTCTTTTTGGTTCTGTTCAGTGCGAGCTATACTCTTTATAGGTCCACCCACGACTTTAGCTAAGATATCTCCATATCTGCAGCTCATGAGGTCTTTACCTTGTATCCATATACAAGTAGATAAGTCGTACTAGTCTTACCCGAGATCACTGATCCCCAAACTCAGTGTCTCTAAACTAGGAACATATAATTAGGAATAGACATGCAATATCCTTGAATCCTCATGATCGTGATCTCATCACAGATACTCAAGAGATATCTGTTCTATTCCAAGGGGTTTATCCAGTTTGTTCATATAATATTAACAGTAATATCGAGACACAATATAAAACTGAATAAATAGTGCTTTCATTTATTTGCGACAAACAAAGTTCTACCTCTAGTGTCCTTTATTTAATCAAAAGATTGTCTCTAGGACCCATATGCTAACAAGATCCCACTTGGCCTAGAGCCAATCAAACCTAAGTCGTATGCCCAAAGCCTCATAATGACTATCATGTTTTCTCTGAGAAACAGCCTTTGTCAGAGAATCGGCCAGGTTATCGTCTGTGGGAACATAATCCATTTTTACATCATTCCTATCAATGATTTCTCTAATCAAATGATATCTGCGGAGCACGTGTTTAGATCTTTGATGAGACCTAGGTTCCTTTGACTGCACAATGGCTCCTGTGTTGTCCCAAAGCAACTGTATGGGCTCATCCACGCTTGGAACCACCCTTAGTTCATTTATGAACTTCTTGATCCACACTGCCTCCTTAGCTGCTTCTGAAGCAACTATGTATTCAGCCTCTGTCATTGAATCTGCTGTTGTCTCCTGCTTGGAACTTTTCCAAGACACTGCCCCACCATTTAAGGTGAATACGAATCCTGACTGTGACTTGCAGTCATCTTTGTCACTCAGAAAGCTGGCATCAGTGAACCCTTTCACTGTTAACTCATTAACCCCACCATAGACCAGAAACGCATCCTTAGTTCTTCTTAAGTATTTAAGGATGGTTTTGACTGCCGTCCAGTGACCCTCTCCAGTGTCTGACTGGTATCTGCTCATAATGCTTAAAGCATATGAGACATCTGGTCTCATACATATCATGGCATACATGATGGATCCAATAGCTGAAGCGTATGGAATTCAACTCATGCGATCCTTCTCAGGCTGTGACTTAGGACACATAGCCCTTGATAGGTGTACCCCATGACTGACAGGAAGAAAACCCCTTTTCGACCCTTCCATGCTAAACCTCTTTAGCATCTTGTCAACGTACGTGGATTGAGATAAACCCAGCAGCCTCTTGGATCTATCTCTATAGATCTTTATACCAAGTATAAAGGCTGCCTCTCCCAAATCCTTCATGGTAAAGTTTTCTGAAAGCCACTCTTTCGTTATTTTTAATGTGGGGATGTCATTTCCTATTAGCAATATGTCATCTACATAGAGCACTAGGAAGACGACATTACTCCCACTAACCTTTCTGTAAACACAAGGTTCATCCTCGTTCTTGATAAAACCGTTACTCTTAACGACTTCATCAAAACGTATATTCCAACTCCTTGATGCTTGCTTTAGCCCATATATTGACCTTTGTAGTTTGCATACCATATGCTCCTGATCTTTGATTTCAAAGCCTTCAGGTTGTGTCATGTACACTTCCTCCTTCAAGAACCTATTCAAGAAGGCGGTCTTGACATCCATTTGCCAAATTTCATAGTCGTGGTATGCTGCTATTGCAAGCATGATCCTAATAGATTTGATCATGGCAACTGGTGAGAAAGTTTCATCATAGTCAACTCTTTGTCTTTGACGATACCCTTTCGCCACCAACCTAGCTTTGTAGGTCTGAGCGTTGCCATCTGCATCAGTCTTTCTTTTAAAGACCCGTTTATTACCGATAGGAACTATTCCTTGCGGTTTAGGAACCAAGGTCCATACCTTGTTCTGATACATCGAATCCATTTCAGATTCCATGGCTTCAAGCCATCTTGAGGAGTCAACATCTTTGACCGCCTCCTTGTAGTTACTTGGTTCATCATCCTCAACAGTTTGCTGATTCTCAATCACAAACCCGTACCTCTCAGGTGGATGGATGACCCTCGTAGATCTACGGAGTTGTGTGTTTACTTCTCCATTGGAGAACGTCGCCTGCGGAGCAGACTCGGGTTCCTCAATCTGTTCTTGTGGATCTTGCACTTCTTCAAGATCAATCTTACTCCCACTGCCTCCTTGAGAGATCAAATCCTTCTCAAGGAACTCAGCATTCTTTGACACAAACACTTTGTGTTCTTCCATGGAGTAGTAGTAGTATCCCTTAGTACCTTTAGGATACCCCACAAATAGACATTTAGTACTCTTAGCACTAAGCTTGTCTGATGTCAACGCTTTGACATAAGCTGGCGATCCCCATACCCTGAGGTAACTCAGGTTGGGTCTCTACCACTCCATATCTCATATGGTGTGGTCTGAACAGATTTAGACGGTACCCTATTTAGAAGGTATACCGCTGTGTCTAAGGCATATCCCCAAAATGATTTTGGAAGTTGAGTCTCACTCATCATAGACCTAACCTTGTCTAACAAGGTCCTGTTTCTCCTTTCGGAGACACCATTTTGGTGTGGTGTGTAAGGAGTGGTAAGTTGTGAGAGAATTCCATTTTCTTTCAGATAATCCTGAAACTCGTGGCACGAATATTCACCACCACGATCTGATCGTAATGTCTTAATCATCTTGCCACGCTGTTTCTCCACTTCATTCCTAAACTCTTTGAACTTTTCAAAAGCTTCAGATTTATATCTCATTAGGTATATATACCCAAATCTTGATTTGTCATCTGTAAAGGTAATGAAATAAGAATATCCACCTCTAGCCTCAATAGACATTGGGCCACATAAATCAGTATGAATGAGTTCTAATAACTCACTAGCCCTATGACTCTCAAGCCCTTTGGGCTTTTGTCGAATCATTTTCCCAGCTAGACAAGATTCACACTGTCCATAAATCCATGGAGTCCAAGTATCCATCTCTGTGCATCCTAGACAATCTTATTTCATTTATGTGCCCTAGTCTACAGTGCCAAAGATAAGATTGATTATCCGTCCTAGGTCGTTTCACATCTATATTGAGCACTTCATTTCCCATTTCCAAGACATACAATCCATTTATTAAAGAAGCAGTACCATAAACCATATAATTCAAAATGATAGAAAAAGTACCATCCCTAATACTGAAAGTATAACCATCTTGTTCTAAACAAGAAATTGAAATAATGTTTCTAGAAATATGCGGAACATAAAGACAATTATTCAAATGCAATAAGAGGCCCGTAGGCAAAATAAGGTCAGCATCTCCAACTGAATGAGCAGCAACCCTTGCTCCATTACCAACGTGGAGATCCACCTTGTTTCTATCCAATCTCCTTGGGCTCCTAAGTACCTGCAACATATTGCAGATATGAGAACCACATCCGGTATCCAATACCCATGAGGTTGGATTAGCATAAGAATAATTTATCTCAATCATGAAAATACCTGAGGCAGAAGCATCACCATGCTTCTTGTCCTTCACATTGTTCAGGTAGTCTGGACAATTCCTCTTCCAGTGGCCTTTCTTGCCACAATGGAAGCACTCAGCATCACCCTTGTCCTTAGGTGCCTTCTTACCCTTCTTCTTCTTGGATTTTCCTTTGGGCTTAAGGGGGTCACCTTTTGCAGGCTCCTTACCTTTTCCCTTGGCCTTGCTAGGTCGACCAATCAAAAGAGCCTGTGTCCTATCCTTCTTGATAGACACTTCAGCTGTTGTTAACATGCTTAACAACTCAGGCAAGCTCACTTGCATCCCATGCATATTGTAATTCATGATGAATTGACTGAAGGAAGGTGGAAGTGAGGTGAGGACTAAGTCATTACTTAGCTCGGCATCCATGATGAAGCCTAGGTTTCCTAGCTTCTCAATCAGCCCGATCATCTTGAGAACATGGCTGCCAACAGACATGCTCTTAGTCATCCTACAAGAGAACAGTTCTCTTGAGGCCTCATACCTCTCATGCCTGCCTTTAATATCATACAACTCCTTGAGATGTACGATAATAGAGGGAGCATCCATATGCTCATGCTGCTTTTGCAGTTCAGGCGACATGGATGCCAACATGATGCATACTGTCATCACATTGTCATCCAAGTGCTATTGGTGGGTTATGACATCAGATTCCGCAAACCCTTCTTCCCCTTCCCGTGGAGCTAAGGGTATTACAGCATCTAAAACGTAGGCAATCTTTTCGGCCCTTAGAACTATTCTTAGGTTCTGATACCAGTCTATAAAATTTGAACCGGTCAGTTTATTCGTATCGAGTATTGAACGCAGTGACAGTGGATTAGTCATACTATAAGCTGAAAAGGATGTAAAGATAGTTTTAGTTAATATACGGTTATGTAGTTAAAAGCAAATTATTAAAGACTTGAAATAATTTGCCCCTCCCACTATTTTATCTAAGTCAATGACCCTTCCTTTTGACTTAGGGTTAATCTACTTTAGATTTTACCTTAGTGGGATTAAGAGTGTGATTATTTACTTTAATCTCTGTCTGAGACCGCAAGAGTAATTTAAATAATGGGTTGATCTTTATCAACAGTATCTCATACCCTCTCTTAACATTAGGTTGACAACTCTTTGTCACTTAGTGGTGCATCTCATGCAACCAACCTAGCACCATTACCCTAAGCACATAAGCCCGGTTGTCCCTGCAACTTATGTCTTAGTTAAGCATTAAACCAGCACCCTAAGTGTCTTACACTTCAAACACTACTCTACCTCAACGAAATAGTGGGTCCCAACTGAGTTGTGGAGCACCACTATGTAGAAGAGTTTTGAGTAGCATTAATGGTGGGAGGTAATCATATGCTTAATTATTTATTCCTTTTAAGGGTTCATTTTATTTTAGGGTTAATTAGGTCCCATCAAACGCATATTGTAAGTTATCATGCTAGTCGTTACCTATGTCAAACATCTATCGGTATACACTAGTCGTTATTGGACAAACATAATAACCATACAAAACGCGGTTTGCCCAATTCATGCATACTAGACGTTCTAATCATACATGCATATAAACAGTTTATATTGAGATAGCCTTGGTGCTCGCGCTTTTGTCCTTTTTGCTTCTTTAAGCAACGGCCGCTTGTCGTCTATACGCCACTAGCCTATTTCTCTAATTACACATAATCAAAGAAACTCCAAAACATCTTTGGAGGGACAAAATTTAAATTACAAATACACTTGTAAATTAAAGGGCGCGATTACACATTAATTTAAAATTCAAAAACTCAAATCCGGGCACCATGACCACCCCCTTCCTGTTTGTACCTGAAAAGTTTAAAACTTGCAAACACAAACATTATATTATCACATAATATTTTCACATATATTTTGTCATTTACCATTTAAACATCAAAATAACATCAAGATTCATAATCTTAAATTTCTCAATTGGCCGAATTTAAAAACAATTTTAATTCAAATTTTGTTAATTCTTTCTCAAAGAAAACAAAATTAAACCATGCATGTAGCCATAAACTCCTTCATGGCCGAATCATATAGGTGACTATATGATAAATTTTGTCACAAAATTTCATGCATATAAACATGACACAATTCATGGAGAAAAATAAGAAATCATTCAAGGTACTCTTATTACCCTCCATGGCCGAATCTACCCTTTCAAAAAGGGTGTTCCTTTTAAAACTTTCATAAAGAAAAAGAAACTAAACCATGATGCATAATGTTTTATGAACACAGAATCAAATTTACATGTTTATAAAAACAAAAACTTTAACACCTTAAAGAATTTGTGATTCAAAATCCATATGCAAAATTTAAACTTTAACCCTTTAAAGATTTTGACCGTGAAAAACTCCTTTCACAAACAAGGTACCATCACCCGCCGATGGTAAAGCAACCGGGCTCTGATACCACTTGAAAGTAAACTGGCCTTTGAAGGCCGATGCATGTAAGGTGTAAAAACAAAATTTTTACTACGAAACATACATGCACATATAGGTTCATGCTTTAAGACAGCATGATGTTACCTTGTTTTTGGCCTGATCAGTCAGGGAGATCAGATGTCAGGCTTGAAGGGTTCAAACCCTCTAATGGTGATCCACACCACCGTTCGTCAATGATGCAAGAACCCCTTCTTGAAAGCCACCAGATGAACACCACAGTGAGGCTTGCTATGCGCACAGATGGTGAAGGTGGAGGCTAGGTATTCTGTTTAGAAAGGTGTAGTGAACTACCCTACAGAATGGTGCATCAGATGAAGGAGAGTTGGCTAGGTTTTCTTTACAAAACCCTAAGGTGAGGAACCAGTATATATGCGCACACCTTGATGAGAGGAGGAGAGAATTTAATTCATTCAAAATGAAAACCAACTTTCAAACACATTTGAAATTTGCGCATGGAACAGGGGAGGATAAGGTGGAGCTGTTGCAAAACCAATTTTGCCAACAACCTCCAATCTTATCCTCATGAAATTAAGTCCAAAATAATTTAAACTTAAATTCATAAACTATCATATAGTATACTTTTCATGCGCATAATTCAGCCCTAAAAGGGGTCCAAATATATTGAGTAGTTGCGTTCAAAATTTGAATCAACTCACCTACTGATTCCCTCAACCACCAAATCTGAATGGAGCTTTGTTTTAAGTGATAAGATGACATCCTTATCACTCAAATTTGCGCACCAAACAGCTCAAGGATGTGCTCCAAAGATGCTTCTTGATCCAAGGAATATGCTCCAATAAGATCATGTCTTATCCTTTTGTTATGAAACAACTTTTCAAAGCCAATTCAAATTCGAATTCAAACACTTGAATTCAAATGTTCAAACATTCAAATTCAAAATTCAAAATTCAAAATTTCAAATTTCAAATTCCAAATTCGAATTTCAAAATTCCAAATTCAAATTTCAAATTTCAAAATTCAAATTTCAAATTTCAAATTTCAAATTCAAAATTCGAAATTCAAATATTTGATTATTAATTTAACTAATTAAATTAATTAGTAATGGCATGGACTATCCAAGCCCATTACTAAGCTCCATGCACCACCCACCCATTTAGGTGGGCTTCCAAACAGCTTCTTGGGCTAACAACCATTATTAGGCCCAATACCTTTAAAGCTAGTCCATCATGACTACAAGGTGTTAGTGTGTGACCCATTAGGTCCAACTTAGCTTCTGACATAACTCGGCTTGGGCCCAACAAGCCCACAACCCAATTAATGACAACACAGAGCACTAGCAATGCTTTGTTGCCCCAGAACTAGTCAGGTTAATGACTTGATCATCATATTGCTCATATTTGGTTACCGTATGTATTTCCCTTCGTCTCGGTTATCTTCCCATTAACCTAGGGTAAGGAAATGTATCAACCCCTGCGGTTTAGGGTAAGCTTTATTCGAAATAGTGAATCTTCAATTTACTGACTCTAAAGGCAGATCAATTCATGATCTCTTTTACTATGCATATATTCCCGAGTCCCTATAAATGTCATCCTGATTTCTCCGGTTTACAGATAACCTAATCTCTCACAAAGATTTGATGAATTCCTTCAGCTTATTACCCTAGCCCTGTGCCCTTTAAGGACACGCCCAACAGTATACCTATGAGTCTCCATGTTTCAGGCAGACGAGGCATACAATCAAAACATGCCTTCAAGAACACAGTTTAGGTAATAACTTCTGGTCTAAGGAAAGACATACCCAAACATAAAGAGATTACTCTAATGACACTATCTGTGAGATTTCCTCATAAAGTCTCTTTTTGGGTCTGTTCAGTGCGAGCTATACACTTTATAGGTCCACCCACGACTTTAGCTAAGATATCTCCATATCTGCAGCTCATGAGGTCTTTACCTTGTATCCATATACAAGTAGATAAGTCGTACTAGTCTTATCCGAGATCACTGATCCCCAAACTCAGTGTCTCTAGACTAGGAACATATAAATAGGAATAGACATGCAATATCCTTGAATCTCATGATCGTGATCTCATCACAGATACTCAAGAGATATCTGTTCTATTCCAAGGGGTTTATCCAGTTCGTTCATATAATATTAACAATAATATCGAGACACAATATGAAACTGAATAAATAGTGCTTTCATTTATTTGCGACAAACAAAGTTCTACATCTAGTGTCCTTTATTTAATCAAAAAATTGTCTCTAGGACACCCATATGCTAACAAACTTATCTACTTGTATATTGATACAAGGTAAAGACCTCATGAGCTGTAGATATGGAGATATCTTAGCTAAAGTCGTGGGTGGACCTATAAGAGTATAGCTCGCACTGAACAGACCCAAAAAGAGACTCTATGAGAAAATCTCACAGATAGTGTCATTAGAGTAATCTCTTTATGTTTGGGTATGTCTTTCCTTAGACCAGAAGTTATTACCTAGACTGTGTTCTTGAAGGCATGTTTTGATTGTATGCCTCGTCTGCCTGAAACATGGAGACTCATAGGTATACTGTTGGGCGTTTCCTTAAAGGACACAGGGCTAGGATAATAAGCTGAAGGAATTCGTCAAATCTCTGTGAGAGATTAGGTTATCTGTAAACCGGAGAAATCGGGATGACATTTACAGGGACTCGGGAATCTATGCATAGTAAAAGAGATCATGAGATGATCTGCCTTTAGAGTCAGTAAATTGAAGATTCCTTATTTCAAATAAAGCTTACCCTAAACCGCACGGGTTGATACATTTCCTTACCCTAGGTTAATGGGATGATAACCGAGATGAAGGGAAATACATACGGTAACCAAATATGTGCAATAGGATGATCAAGTCATTAATCTGACTAGTACTGGGGCAACAAAGCATTGCTAGTGCTCTGTGTTGTCATTAATTGGGTTGTGGGCTTGTTGGGCCCAAGCCCAGTTATGTCAGAAGCTAAGTTGGACCTAATGGGTCACACACTAACACCTTGTAGTCATGATGGACTAGCTTTAAAGGTATTGGACCTAATAATGGTTGTTAGCCCAAGAAGCTGTTTGGAAGCCCACCTAAATGGGTGGATGGTGCATGGAGCTTAGTAATGGGCTTGGAACCAAGCCATTACTAATTATTTTAATTAGTTAAATTAATAATCAAACATTTGAATTTCGAATTGGAAATTTGAATTTTGAAATTGGAATTTGAAATTTGAATTTGAAATTTGAAATTTGGAATTTGAATTTGAAATTTGAAATTTGAAATTGGAAATTCGAATTTTGAAATTTGAATTTGGAATTTGAATTTTGAAATTCGAATTTTGAATTGGAAATTTGAAATTTTGAATTTTGAATTTTGAATTTGAATGTTTGAACATTTGAATTCAAGTGTTTGAATTCGAATTTGAATTGGCTATGAAAAGTTATTTCATAACAAAAAGATAAGATGAGATCTTTTGGAATATTCCCTTCAACAAGAAAAAGATATTTGATCTTATCCAATGATGAAGTGGTGCGCAAATTTGAATTCAAAGTGAGTGTCATTTTGTCATCTAAATGTACTACTATTCTGATTTGGTTGGTTAAGAGAATTAGTGAGTTAGTTGATTCAAAATTTGAATGCAACTACTCATTGTATCTGGACTCAAAATAGGACAAAATGGGGCGCATAATATGGTTGTTCATATGATGATAATTAGGTCAGAATCTTGAAAGGATAATGACCTAATCTTATAAGGATTCAAATGCAAGGTGGTTAGCAATTTTGAATTGCAAACAAATCCTTGATTCCCTCCAACCATGCGCATATTTGGTGGGATTTTCAAGTAAGAAAATCTTATCATTACATCCTACTAATTAACCTACATTGTGCGCACAAAGGGTCCAATTATTCACCTTAGGGTTTTTCACAAAACCTAGCCTACACACCTTCATCTCATGCACCATTCTGTGGGGTAGTTCACTACACCTTTCCAAACAGAATACCTAGCCTCTCAATCTTCACCACTTGTGCGCATAGCAAGCCTCATTGTGGTGATCATCTGGTGGCTTTCAAGAAGGCGTTCTTGCATCATAGACGAACGGTGGTGTGGATCACTATTAGAGGGTTTGAACCCTTCAAGCCTGATAATTGATCTCCCTGACTGATCAGGCCAAAAACAAGGTAACATCATGCTGTCTTAAAGCATGAACCCATGTGTGCATGTATGTTTCCGCAGTAAAATTTTTGTTTTTACACCTTATATGCATCAGCCTTCAAAGGCCAGTTAACTTTCAACTTCATCCACAACCTCCTGGATGATATCAATCCTGAAACAATCCTCAACATCAACATGATGTTTAATTGCTTCAAACACATCAATTGTGATTGTCTCTTCATTCACCCTTAGCATAAGCTTCCCTTGTTCAACATCAATCAGGGATCTAGCAGTTGCTAAGAATAGCCTCCCTAGAAGTAGAGGGCTTTCAGTATCTTCTGCTTCCATATCTAGAATCACAAAGTCCACTGGAAAAATGAACTTATCCACCTTAACCAAAACATCTTCTACCACACCTTCTGGTCTCTTGATAGATCTATCTGCAAGATGCAGAATAAGATTAGTATCCTTCAATGTGTTGATTCCCAAGGCTCTACATACAGTCAATGACATCAAATTTATGCTGGCCCCCAAATCACAAAGTGCCTTCCCTACTTCCACATCTCCAATGGCAATAGAGATGCTGAAACTTCTTGGATCTTTTAATTTTGGTGGAAGCTTCTTCTGGATAAGGGCACTACACTCTTCTGTTAAGGCCATTGTCTCACCATCCTTCAGTTTCCTCTTCTTACACAGAATATCCTTCATGAACTTGGCATAGTGAGGCATGTACTCCAAGGCCTCAGCAAATGGAATGTTGATATGCAACTTCTTAAAGATATCCAGAAATCTTGCATAATGTTGTTTCTGGATTTCTTGCTTCAACCTCTGAGGATAAGGAACCTTGGCATATGGGGACACGTTAATGGGCTGATCTTGCTTGTCAGCCATTTTCTTCTTCTCCCACTTCATCATTTTCTTAGGTGAAGAGTTATTTTCAACTACCACCTCATCTTTTTTCTTATCTTCCTTCACTATTTCTTTTTCATCATCTTCTACTACATCCTCTATAATTACTTCTTCTTCATCCTTCTTGCCTTCCACTTTCTTCTGAACAGGTTGAAGCACAAGCCCACTTCTTATAGTAATAGCTTTGCAGTGCTCCTTTGGATTCACCATTGTATCACCAGGGAACTTGCCCTGTGATCTCTCAGATATCTGCCTTGATAACTGACCAATCTGTGTCTCCAAATTCCGGATGGATGCTTCCTGGTTTCTGAATGAAGTTTTAGTTTCTTGCATGAATGTAGAAGTTTCTTCTCTGAAAGAATTTGACCCTTGAATGAAATCTTGAGTAGTCTTTGACAACTGGGCAAAAGCTTTCTCCCATGCAGAAGTATCTCCTTGCTGTGATGAATGTGGTGGAGGAGGATGCAATGGAGGATTTAACTGATGGTTGGAACTGTAACTGAACCCTGTTCATTCCTATTCTTCCATGGTGGCACATATAGATTTCGCCCTTGGGTATTAGGGTTCCTCTGATCATACCATACTCCATTAACCTCAACTTGTTTTGTAGATACCCCATAATCACAATCATTTGTTACATGGCTTTTCCCACAAATTGCACACACATAGTTAGTGTCAACAAAAGCAACCTTTTGAGAGGATAGTTTCTTAGTGAGAGCATCCAACTGTTGTTGTTGCTCTTTCTGAGTTTGCATCAATTGATCATTCTTGGCTAGCAGAGCATCATACCTGTAACGTCCTCCCTTGTATGCATCCAAGAGAGTCGTTTGCTAAGCGGAATTAGAGTCTTTAACGTCACATAAGCTAACAAAGATTCATATTCTAACTTAAAATCCGAAAGGCGTTTTTAGACTTCCCTTCACCTCTGTTTGGACGATAAAAAATATTTCAAGTGATTTAGAAAGAGCACATTGGGGGCTTCGCGTGCATATAAAATAATAGTAAATCGGAGTTCGTTTGCTCATAAAACACCACCTGTAAGGTGCACTGTAAAAATTTCAGCACTTAAGTCTTTCAAAAGTCCCTTTCACAAACGTTTTCCAAAACAGCCGCTGTTCATAAAAGTTCAAGGTAAAATAGAGATGGTAAAGTCTACAGTCATCCAAGAGTATCAAAATATTAAGCATTACAGTCATCCAATCAATCAAACAGCAACAGTACAAGTCCATTCATCAGCAAGCAACAGCAAACATCACTCCTTCAAATGCTTTTACGTCCTCCTGCCATTTAGGAAAATAGCAGCCCCAAAGGGGTGAGAATAATCCCAGTAGTGTGGCAACAAAACCAATAATATAACAATATTAACTAGGCACAAAATCATAAACATTCACTTCAACATATCCTTTTCCTTTTCCTTTTTCCTTTTCATCATATTCATATATATTGCGTATATAACGCCTTTCCTTTGTGCTTTTAGCACCGTCGTGCGCGCACTTCACAGTGGAATCAAATACTCCTGGCACCTGAGCTCTCTGTGGATTCCAACTGTGGGCCTATGCGGACTGATGCCAAGTGTCCCATACCCTGGTACCTTAGGGATGCCTATATGATGCTTGCTCAAACACATGGTCCTGTACATAACTATTCTAAAAAGCAAGGCCTATATGATCTTGGTACATGCGTGCCATGCTATGCTTTCACACACAAAACGTACAAAAATGCGGTATGATGTAAGGTGCATGCTTATATACTTTTCATATAGCCATCACGGCACATATACTTGTCATATACGTTATGCTGCCACATAACCACTTTACCTCATAATCATATGGCCATCACGGCACATTTCCATAGCCATCACGGCACATTTTTGGCAGTTTTCTTTCATCATAAGGAACATAATACTTTTACGGAATATGGAGCATCATGTCACAACTTTATACCAGTAGTCAATAGTCACATTAGGTAATATCGCCTGACACTTACCTTGTGTGCCTTAAACAATACCAAACAGCAGCGAAGTATCTCACTTCTTAAGCGCACCTAAATCAATTACAACCAATCATTTACAGCGGCGATTTATAGCAGAAACAGTGAGCATACAACAGCGTTTTACAGTGGAAAACAGTGAGCATACAGCAGTGTTTTACAGCAGAAAACAGTGAGCATACAGCAGCATTTTACAGCAGAAAATAGTGATGTTTGTTCTTAAAACAGTGAGCAGAAAACAGTGAGTTGTTCCTTAAAACAGTGAGCAGAAAATAGTGACGTTTTCCTTAAGAAACAGTGGGCAGAACAGTGACGTTTTCCTTAAAAACAGTAGCACCTTACAGCAGAAACAGTGACCATTTTAAAACAGAAACAGTGACATCTTGGACCTCAAAACAGTGGCAGAACAGTGGCATTAAACAGTGGCAGAACAGTGGCGTTTGAACGTTAAAACAGTGACATAAACAGTGGCATTTGAACATCAAAACAGTGACATAAGTAGTGGTACTTGCACATCAAAACAGTGGCATGAATGGTAGCATTTGAACATTAAACAGTGACATAGGTAGTGGTATTTGCACATCAAAACAGTGGCATAAAGAGTGATTTTTGAACATTAAAACAGTGGCATAAATGATGATTTTTGGACATTAAAACAGTGGCATAAATGGGAGTATTTGAACATCAAAACAGTGGCATAACTAGTAGTGTTTGAACATCAAGATGGTGATCATTTTATGCAGAAACAGTGGCACATTAAGTACTAATACAGTGAGCATTTTTGTGCAGAAACAGTGGCACATTATGTATTAAAACAGTGAGCATTTTTGTGCAGAAACAGTGGCACATTATGTACTAAAACAGTGAGTATTTTATGCAGAAACAGTGGCATTTGAGGCACTAAAACAGTGAGCATTATGTGCAGAAACAGTGGCATCAAAATGGTGATCTTGTCAAACCGAAATAGTGGCCTATTTATCTTCAAAACAGTGGCACTTTTATACAAAACAGTGGCATTAACTCAAACATAACCATGGGACTTTCATTCCATTATATCATGCAATGTGCTATAAGGCTTAAAGAAGATCTCATGCAATAATGAAAGCACACAAGTATCATCAAGTAGCTCCATCCTTATTCCTTTACCATACTCATTCAAGAATCCAAAACAAAACATGATCAAGGAGACATCTCATGCACACACATGGTTACACATAATGAAAGAGGTTTAAGTTCTAGGCTTACCTCTTGAAGCACACACTTCTTGGTCAAGGATCACACACCACACCCTTCTAGTTCTACCTAGGAGATGACTTGTGCGCCCAAATGGTGACGAGAACAACTTTGGACAGCTTCCAAGGTTGAGTAGCAAGGCTGGACTGTGAGGGAAAAGAGAGGAAAACTCACACTTCACTTGTGTCTTAGGCCACGGTTTGAGAGGTGAGGGAAGGTGAGTTAGCAAAGTCTTCTTTCTCCAAGGACTCTTGCAATGTTCGGCTAGGGGAGTGAGGGAAGAGAGATGAAGTTGGCTGCACTTGTAAAGTGAGGACAGCCCTCTTGTGCGCACCACTTAAAGGGGAGAGGGAGGAGAGGTTGGAATGATGAGGCATCATGGCAAATCTGATTACTTGTGAGAGTGGGGCTGCAAACTTGGTTTGAACAAGCAAGGAGCTTGCTTCTTGCACACTCTAGGCACATGCAAGGAGGTGAAAGGGAGAGGTTCAGATCTGAATGATGTGCTACCTAAGTCAGAATTTTTAGCACAAACAACCAAGCCATGCGCACAAGGTGGAGTGGAAGAAGTTGGCAGATTTCTCCTCCACTCAAAGCACATGCAATCTGCCCAAAAATTCTTCTTTTGTTGCATGTGGAGGCAAGGGACAGATTTGGTTCATGATGGACTACAAAAGCATGCAGAAATCTGCACATTTCAGGCTCATGATGGAAGGTGTAAGGTGGTTCTCTTGGTCAACAAGCTAGGCAGATTTGTGTCATAAAGAAATCTGATTTAAGTCCTCTTCATGTGCGCCTATGGTGAGAAGTATGCAGCCCAAAATGATGCTAAGGAGTACAAGTGTCTTCCATGCAATGAAGTTGAAGTCAAATGGTGCACAAGCTAAGAGTGATGTGGCGGTCATGCATGGGGAAAGTTGGAAGATTTCCTAAGTCTTATCTACTCTCTTATGCGCATGGATGAGGAGGGAGGATACATCTAGCCATGTGGGTGTTCCTTGCTACACAAGACAGCCTTGTTGGACAAGGCTTAGGGGAGATAAGAATAGGTACAACTTGGGCTGGACATGATTGATCCAAAAACCTCCTTGGGCCATCGGCCAACACAAGAAAAACCAACCACACAAGTCCAAAAGTGACAAGTCCACACACACTAGCCCACTTCCCAAGTCCAACAAACACTAAAGCCTTATAACACACAATCCAATTACTCATAGGATTTTAATAAAAGTTTCACATGCCTACATATGCACCCTCCTATGATTTTAATTTAAATACTTACCTTAGTCTCATCCAAGGATAAGGCCATGTAATTTCGCAAGCCAACAAACATACACATGCCTCTATATAATATAACACTTATGTATTTTACTAATTATGTGGGATGTTACACTCTCCCCACCAAATAGGAATTTTGTCCGCAAAATAAACTTACTTAAGAGTTAAACAGTTCTGGATAGCGATTCTGAATGTCGTCCTCGCGCTCCCAAGTGGCTTCAGCTGCCGATCTGTTGTTCCACAACACTTTTACCAAAGGAATTTCTTTAGAACGGAGTCGCTTGACGGATCTTTCAAGGATTTGGAACGGTTGCACTTGATACGTCAGATTTTCCTTTAGTTCCACTTCTTCCTGCTGTAACACGTGAGATGGATCCGAGAGATATCTCCGTAGCTGCGACACATGAAATACATTGTGAATTCCTGACAGATTGGGTGGTAGTGCCAACCGGTATGCAGACTCTCCAATCCGGTCCATAATCAGATATGGTCCTAAGTACCGAGGACTTAACTTCTTAACTCCCATTCTCCTTCCGAGTCCCGATGTAGGTGTGATTCTCAAGAATACATGGTCTCCGACTTCGAAAGATAGGGGCTTATGACGCTTGTCGTAATAACTCTTCTGTCTGGCCTGAGCCCGCTGCATATTTTCCCGAATCTTCTTTACCTGTTCGGATGTTTCTTGAATTAGATCAGGTCCTAACATACTTCGCTCACCCACTTCAGTCCAGCATAAAGGGGATCTGCATTTCCTCCCATACAAAGCTTCATACGGTGCCATCTGAATACTGGAGTGGTAACTGTTGTTGTAAGCAAATTCAATTAAAGAAAGATAATTATCCCAGCTGCCTCCTAACTCCAAAACGCATGCTCGCAACATGTCCTCTAAAGCTTGAATGGTGCGTTCTGTCTGTCCATCGGTCTGCGGGTGGTAAGCAGTACTCAATCTCAAGTGGGTCCCTAATGCTCTTTGAAAAGATTCCCATAACTTAGATGTAAACTTGGGATCACGATCACTGACAATACTCGTAGGAACTCCGTGCAGCTTCACAATCTCCTGCAGGTAAATTCTGGCAAGCCTCTCCGTATTATATGTGGTTCTAACACGCAAGAAATGAGCTGACTTCGTTAAACGATCAACAATCACCCAGATAGCATCATATCTTTCTCGCGTCCGAGGAAGTCCAACTACAAAATCCATCGTGATACTGTCCCACTTCCATTCGGGAATCTCCAAAGGTTGAAGGAGTCCCGAGGGTTTCTGATGTTCGTACTTCACCTTCTGACAAGTCAGGCATCGAGATACATACTCGGCAATATCACGCTTCATACCCGGCCACCAAAACGAGGTCTTCAAATCATGGTACATCTTCGTGGATCCAAGATGAACTGCATACTTACCCTTGTGAGCCTCCTGCTTGCTTCAACTCTTCATTCGGCACAACTAACCGGCCTTGGAATCTCCAAGTATCACTCTCGTCCTTTACAACATCTAGGTTGCCAACCAATTCGCGGACTAACTTTTCATCTTTCTGAGCCTCCTTAATTCTATTGATCAATTCATTCTCCACCTTTATATTTCCCAATCTTATGCTATGCCCTCTCTCGTCTACCGATAAATTCAAGTCTCGAAAGGCCTCAAACAATTTCAATTCTTCCATCATCAGAGTTGCAGTGTGCAGTGTCTTCCTACTCAGGGCGTCAGCTACCACATTTGCCTTTCCTGGGTGGTATTTGAGTTCAAACTCATAGTCCTTCAGAAATTCCATCCACCGTCGTTGCCGCATATTCAGCTCCTTCTGGTCGAATAAATACTTCAAACTCTTATGATCGCTGAACACGTCAAATTGCGAACCATACAAGTGGTGCCTCCAGATTTTAAGTGCGAACACTATAGCTGCTAACTCCAAATCATGCGTAGGATAATTTTCTTCGTGAGGCTTAAGTTGTCGAGAAGCATAAGCTACCGCCATACGATCCTGCATCAACACGCATCCAAGTCCTTTCAGCGACGCATCACAGTATACTTCGAACTTTCGGGTAGGATCCGGAATCGTGAGTACGGGAGCACTTGTTAACCTGCTCTTCAGTTCCAAGAAACATTCTTCACAAGCTTCAGTCCACTCAAAAGGCTTGTCCTTCCGAGTGAGACGGGTAAGAGGTTGCACTATCTGAGAGAAATTCTGGATGAACCTTCGGTAATATCCAGCAAGACCTAAGAAACTCCTTACTTCAGTGACAGTCTTGGGTCGTTCCCAATTCATGACAGCTTCAACCTTGCTGGGGTCCATCGCGATACCTTCTGTTGAAATGACATGGCCCAGAAACTGGACCTCTTTAAGCCAAAACTCGCACTTCGACCACTTCGCATACAACTGCTTCTCCTTCAAGATTTGCAAGACAATCCTCAGATGTTCCGCATGCAGCTCTTCATTAGTAGAGTAAATCAGAATGTCGTCGATAAACACAATAACAAACTGATCAAGGAACGGGCGGAAGATGCGGTTCATGTAGTCCATGAATACCGCTGGAGCATTTGTAAGTCCGAATGGGATCACCTGATATTCGTAGTGCCCATAACGAGTCCTAAAAGCGGTTTTCGGACTATCCTCCGGTTTGACCCGGATCTGATGGTATCCCGATCGTAAATCTATCTTGGAAAAGACTCTGGCTCCTCTCAGCTGGTCCATCAAATCATCGATCCTTGGTAGCGATACTTATTCTTCACCGTAACTTTGTTCAGCTGTCGGTAATCTACACACAGACGTAGACTTCCGTCCTTCTTCTTAATT